>CM057090.1:36470672-36523172 GCA_029959045.1 Taenioides sp. WSHXM2023
CTGATTAGTTTGGGGGGGGGGGGGAACATTAATAGGCACTTACTACTAATAAACACTAACAGAGAGCCTTTTTAGCTAGCGACTGGTATATGGTCCCTAAACTATCCTTTGCGCAAGATAGTAATGAAACATACTGACCAATTTGAAAAATGAAGATGAAGAAATAATTTCTCTATCTGCCATGGTTTGACTATGGTTAACTATGGTTACAGTCCCTAATCTTGATTTGAGTAGTGACTGTTCCCCCAGATACATTAACATGACTTGAATTAAGGATGTTTAAGATTAAGTGGCTTTGACTTAAGTCAAATGATCTGCAAACTCTTACTGCACTGAAACAACAACAAAAACACTTTGATTGCACTTGCAATAAGAACCAATTCTGTTGGCTGATTTTTTGGATGTCAAAGATAAAGTGGCTAGCAGAAAAGTGTTTAGTTCCACTTTAAAATATCAGCTCAATATAAGTTCAAGTCATTTGAACTAACAGGGATGTGACTTCATTATTTTGCAGTGCAGATTTTCTTTGAACTCAATACTGTCATTCTTAAAATATTGTGAATCTAGTGGTTTTATATGTATTTTTTTTCCCTCTAGAAATTATACATGGACTTATGGACGATATGATGTGCAATATATTGATAAACTTACGTATTGCCATGTCAGGTTATTACCTGTGCAGCAAATTATGAAGTACCCCTTTGACCAATTGATACTTGGCAGTGACATCATGCTGGAGGTGTTCTGCATGTATGTCTTTGGCGGAAAGTTCAGCAGTTTGCATGGTGACACAATGCACACATTAGCAAACACTGCCGAGAAAGATTTAAGATTGTCTGAAAACACAAGAAAAAATACAAAATGGATTTAACGCATTTTCTGGAGCCTGTGATTAATATGAGCATTCATTGTCATGTTTAGATGTTTGATTTTCAACAAAAATGTGAGTGACTAACTGATAAACTGTTGACTAATGCTACCTAGCTTGTGACTGTTATTTGAGAGGAAGAGAGAAATACTTTACTGATTCAGAGGAAAGTTTGGTTGCAGCAAAACACTGAAATAATGCCAAACAATAGCTAAATAAATTCATACTGGTCAAAATTTGTCAGAGTAAAAATGCAGTATTGTGTCATTTAAACTTCTCTACATGTAAGTGTTTTTTGCAGTGCTGACGTTTCACTAACTGACTTTGCTGTTCTGATTTTATGTGCTACTTTTTCCACAGTAATGAAGTAGGAAATTTCTACCTCTTCATATTGAATAAGTATTTATACTGACCTGTTGTAATGCTGCTATTGTGAAGCCATAATCAACAAGGTTTCGTCACTGGTAAACCCAATGTTTGTTGTCATTTGTGTAGTTTCTCATTGTGGTCCACAATAATATCTACTTATACACTATGTGTAAAATCCCTCAGTCGTCCAGGTAGAATCCATAGCAAAAGGAGAAATTTAATTTGTCAACTGGACAGAGTTTATTTGGTCGAATACGTTTCGCAGCTCATCCAAGCTGCTTCTTCAGTTCTGGTCAGATGCTGGTGGACACTGCTTTATATCTGCTTGAAGGGAGGAGATTAGTTACAATGAAAATTACTCTGAGACAACACATATTTATTTACAGTTTCTGTTAGTCAGGTGAGTCTATTCAATATGGAGTTGTTTACAGTTTCTGTTAGTTAGGTGTGTCTATTCAATATGGAGTGGGAGTGGGGGAGTAGTTAGCATATCCCTGGCCTCTTATCCAGGCACTCCACCCACACACTGGTATCGTTATGTTGATATTTTTTCAAAAATCAAAATTCAAGATTTGGAACATTTTACTACCCATATCAATTCTGTGGATCCGAACATCAAATTCACACGTGAAGATGCGAAGGACAACACATTGGCCTTCTTAGATTGTGCAGTAACGATAAGAGAAGACCGGCGACTCCAGGTAGAGGTCTTCAGGAATATCTGTTTTTTGATTCACACCACCCACTTCAGCACAAACTGGGAGTCATTCGGACATTACAACACAGGGCCCAAGTGGTTCCTACAAGCACAGGGAAAGAAGAAGGAGAAAGAAGAACAACGTGGAGAAAGCCCTCTCTGTTTGTGGATATCCTAAATGGGCTTTCAATAAAACGAAGAGAGCCAAGAAACAGGACAACAGAGAACCAGAGCCCAGGAGAAAGGGTGTAACTATTCCTTACCTGGCTGGTGTTTCTGAAAAACTACAGAGGATCTTCAGACAACATGAAATCCCAGTCTATTTCAAACCCACAAACACTTTAAGACAAAAACTGGTCCATCCTAAGGACAAAACACTGAGCCACAAACAAAGCAATGTGGTCTACTCCATTCAGTGTAGTGAAGACTGCAGTGAGCGCTACATTGGAGAAACAAAACAGCCACTTCACAAAAGGATGTATCAACACAGACGGGGAAACCAGGGTGGGCCGCAATCTGCTGTACATCTCCACTTAAAAGCCACAGGCCACTCCTTTGAGGACAGTGAGGTTCAGATCTTGGCCAGAGAGAAGAACTGGTTTGAGAGGGGAGTTAAAGAAGCTATTTTTGTCAAGAAAGAGCATCCTTCCTTGAACAGAAATGGAGGTCTCAGACATCATTTGTCTCGCATCTATAACTCTATCCTCAAACCTAAATCAAAACAAACTGGGAAAACAATGGGACTAGCCAGGACATGTCCAGAGGTGTGAAAAACCCATCATGGTCCTGAATGGATATGCTAACTACTCCCCCACTCCCACTCCATATTGAATAGACACACCTAACTAACAGAAACTGTAATCACTCCATATTGAATAGACTCACCTGACTAACAGAAACTGTATTTAAATATGTGTGTCTCAGAGTAATTTTCATTGTAATTAGCTCCTCCCTTCAAGCAGATATAAAGCAGTGTCCGCCAGCATCTGACCAGAACTGAAGAAGCAGCTCGGATGAGCTGCGAAATGTATTCGACCAAATAAACTCTGTCCAGTTGACAAATTAAATTTCTCCTTTTGCTATACTTATACACTATGTTCAGCAGATGGGGGTAGTACTCAGTTACATTTACTCATTACTTGAGTAGCTTTTTAAAATAAATTATACTTCACAGTAATTTTCTTCCAGCATACTTTTACTAGGCCTACTTGGATAATATTTTTTATTGAAGTAACAGTTCTCTTGAGTAAGGCCCTGTTTCACAAAGGAGGTTCAATAATGGGTTTAAGAGTTAACTCAGGGTTAATCTGTTTCACTAAACAGGTTTGGAGCAGAGTTAGAAAACTCAGAGTAAATGCTGAGTTTAGCAGAAGACACAACACTTTATCAATGGATCCCAGAAAAGCGGATTCACCATGGCAACAGTAAACCCATAAATCCATGGGTAAACCACAGGAGGCTTTCATCTTAGAGGGAAACAAAGTCATGTGACTGTGTAATAGTCAGGTTTAATATAAAAGAAATGTGGAGGAGCACATTGTTTAATCAGTTCATATTATTTTTGTAGGAAGATACAAATAAGTGTGTAGAATCCCTCAGTCGTCCAGGTAGAATCCATGGCAAAAGTAGACTGGACAGAGTTTATTTGTAAACACTCCATATTGAATAGACTCACCTGACTAACAGAAACTGTAAACAAATATGTGTGTCTCAGAGTAATTTTCATTGTAATTAAGCTCCTCCCTTCAAGCAGATATAAAGCAGTGTCCACCAGCATCTGACCAGAACTGAAGAAGCAGCTTGGATGAGCTGCGAGACGTATTCGACCAAATAAACTCTGTCCAGTTGACAAATTAAATTTCTCCTTTTGCTATGGATTCTACCTGGACGACTGAGGGATTCTACACACATCATGTGATTCAGTGTAAGTCCCGCCTCCTGTGTGCAACATCATGTGATTCAGTGTAAGCCCCGCCTCCTGTGTGCAACATCATGTGATTCAGTATAAGCCCCACCTCCTGTGTGCAACATCATGTGATTCAGTGTAAGCCACCTCCTCTATGTGCAAAATGGTTCACTGTAAACCCCGCCTCCTCTGTGTGTAACATGTGATTCACTATTAACCACACCTATTTAATATTTTGTCTTTCCAATTACAACTATATTACAAGTCTAAATTATAAGGCAGATGTTATGTCAACATCATCATATACAGTATATCACAAGAACAATGAATATTATTCCCTTTTAATTATACATTTGTACAGTGTTGACACTTTACATGCAGCCTTAATCAAAGATATCATTTGTGTTAAATAGTCCAATAGAGTTTACTGTGAAGAAATGGCAACGCTCCATTTTGAGTGGTTTTTCCTGCAAGACTCTCTGCCCTGTAAACTGCCCAGATACAAATTAACCCTGTACAACTATACTGCCCTCCTTGTGTGTGTCTAACACAATTTAGCAGTAAGCCTAACTTCTTTTGGAAAACATGCGCAGCGTCCGTAGCTCCAATTTATTGCTCCCTAAGATGCTTCCAAAACAGAGTAAACCTGTAAAACAGAAAGGAAAACCGTACTTAGCACAGTGCAACACATATCCAAAGTCAGCCTAACTATACAAGAATCAACAATGAGGTAAACAATCAATCCACTACCATACAAACATGCAATCATCAACAAAATCACACCTCTAACAATCATCTTTCTCAAATAGGTCAAGGACACTATACCTCCCACATATACAAAGCAAAACTTACAGACGGTGAGGTCAAAGGCACGAACAAATAGGCAGATGGCAAAGGATGAACCTGTGACACATGTGCTACTGAGAACAAAAAACAAAATGGCTGACTTCCTGTCACAACTTCCTGTCTCTAATCAGACCTTCAAAATAAGGTCTGTGAAGGAGCTAAATGCATTCTACTGCAAAATCAATTATACAGAACACATTTTTAACGTTTTTAGGGCAAAACACTCCCCGCCTGGTATCTGTAAAGATGCCACATAATAAACTGAACCATGATGAAACTAAACATTCAGTCCTTTGTTTTTTAGAAGAAGAATAGCCTCTGCTATGGGCTGAAGGAACCGTTTTGCAGATCCATCCTTGGACATCTTGATCTCGATCTTGCGGACTTTTCCATCATGTCCAGGAAAGGTTCTTGTCACAAGAGCCATGGGCCAATCATTGCGGCATATCTGAGTATCTTTTAGCAGGATGACATCACCTTCTTCAATATTAGGACTTGACTCTGGCCATTTGTGTCAAGCTAGCAAGGTGTGCAGATATTCACGCTTCCAATGACCCCAGAACTGGTCTGCTAATCTTTGCACTTGACGCCACTGTTGTTTGTACAGGTCTCTGTCAGTGAACTTCCCAGGTGAATGTTGAACGCTCTGCTTTCGCATTAGAAGCATGGCTGGGGTGAGAATCTGAGGGACTTTTGGATCAGAAGAAACGGAAACAAGGGGTCTGGAGTTGATTATAGATGTCACCTCAGCCATGAGGGTGCACAGGACTTCATGGGACAAACTTGAAGAATGGGTACGTGCTAACATGCAATCCAAAATCCTCCTTGCAACTCTGATCATGCGTTCCCACACGCCACCCATGTGTGAGGAGTGAGGTGAGTTGAAGTGCATCCTCGACCGTTGGTGTATTTTTGTACTTCTGAGTCCTTCAGCACTTTATGGAACTCCAACTCTTTGCAAGCACCAACAAAGTTGGTTCCACAATCTGAATGTAGTTGTTCAGCGGGGCCTCAGATAGCAAAGAATCTCCTCAAGGAGTTTATGAAGGAAGAAGTGTCCATAGACTCTATAACTTCTATGTGGACTGCACGGGTACTCAGGCATGTGAAGAGGACAGCCCAGCATTTGTTTTGTGTTATACCACCTCTTGTGTGCTTGGTAGTGACAAACCAGGGACCGAAGACATCCACGCCTGTGTATGTGAAAGGAGGTGATGTACTAAGCCGCTCTTGAGGGAGATCTGACATTTTTTGTTTTTCTTTTCTCCCACGAAGCTTACGACAGGTCACACATCCATGTAGAATGCTGCTTATCCTTCTCTTACTGCCAACCAGCCAAATTCCAGCAGCTCGTACGGCACCCTCTGTAAAGGTTCGGCCTTGATGCTCAACCTGCTCATGGTAGTGCCTTATGAGCAACACAGACACGTGGCGTTTGCCTGGCAAAATAACTGGATGCTTTTCTTGATCAGTGAGATCTGCTTGCTTCAGCCTGCCTCCAATCCTTAACAAGCCATCTGGACCAATGACAGGATTCAGTTTTGAAAGTCAGTTTTTCTGGTTTACTTCAGCTTCCTTGGACAGAACGTTCAATTCTTCAGGAAAGCAGGCTCTTTGTACAGCATGAAGGATCACTGTGGTTGCTTTGGACAACTCGTCGACTGTGTGTGTCTTTTGACACTGGTGCCATCCATTATATCTAGTGCTGTCTTTGCTTGTTAACTTGAAAGAGTGGGCCACGTGAATAAGGGTTGCAACTGCTCTTTGCAGGGACTTCCAGGAAGAGAATCTTTCAAATCTCTCAGGATCAAGTGGCTTATCTGTGTGGCTGGTTATGCAACTTGTCACTTGCGGTCTGATGTCCACGTCTGAGTCTGGATTGACAAGCTCGAAGGTTTGGTGCTGGTCACTAAATGTCTGTGGCTTGTACAAGAGTGCTGGACCTGTGAACCAGTTAGTTTTGGTGAAGAGAGAGGCATGAACAGATCTGGATGCATGGTCCGCTGGGTTATGCTCCGTAGGCACGTACTGCCATTGCTTTGGCTCAGTGGACTGTCGAATCCTTTGAACCCTGTTGTGGACATACACATAGAACCGTTTAGACTGGTTATGTATATATCCCGGCACCACTCTACTGTCGCAGTAAAAGGTGACTGCATCCAGAGGGAGGTCTCTTGAACAATGAGTTCCGCCATTTCCATGGCCAGCACTGCTGCGCAAAGTTCCAGTCTGGGTATTGTGGGCTCGTTTGCTGGGGCGAGCCTGGCTTTCCCTAAGATGAAACCCACATGGACTTGACCATCTTTGTCTGTGGTTTTGAGGTAAGCTACTGCACCAATAGCTTTTGTGGAGGCGTTGGAGAAGATGCATATTTCTCTTTGCTTAGCTTTGGAGGGACCTGGACCCCTCCTCTCCTTCCCTGTCCTGGATTAACTGTCCTTGTCCTGCTAGATTAGTAGTTTCATCTGCCTGTCCGTCCATAGGAGTGGATCTCTCCTTCACTGTGGTTCTCCTCGAGGTTTCTCCGTTTTCCCATTGGGTTTTTCGGAGTTTTTCCTTGCCGAGAAGGAGGGTCTAAGGACAGGAGATGCTGGGACAATTATCCATTTACCTGCTTGTTGTTGGACATTCTGTATTTTTAATTTATGAATGTTTCTTATTCTGCTTTATTAATCAACAATTTTGTGAAGTCCGCCGAGATAACTCTTGTTGTGATTTTGAGCTATACAAAAATAAATTGAATTGAATTGAATAAGTGGTGGTGTCAGCACGAGGAATATGAAGGTCTTGCAGCTCCTGTCCATGTCTGCCAGACATTGTGTTTGTCTTGAGGAAGTGGGACATCCCACTCAGTTCCTTCCAGCGTCAGTTCTCTTAACAGAGATTTTCCTTGAATGGTAACCGGGGCGACAAAACCAAGCGGGTCGAAGAGACTGTTTATCGTTGAGAGAACTCCTCGACGTGTGAATGGCTTGTCACTGAGTGATACTTGGAAAGTAAAACTGTCCAAAAAGAAAAAAACCAAGACTTCGCTGTGTAGGCACGGTTTCTGCACTTGGGTAGAAGACCTCTTTGATGTCCTTAGCATGATCTCCTGATGGAAAGGCTTGCAAAACTCCAATGCTGTTGGACGTGATCTTGTGGAGTCTCAGGTTTGACTCTGAGAGGGAAGCTCGGGTTTTCTGCAGCAGAGTGATGGCTTCTTGCTCGGTGGGTGTAGAGACAAGTCCGTCGTCAACATAGAACTCACGCTCTACAAAGTGCCTTGTGTCTGATCCGTACTGCTGTTCTCCACTCTTTGCAGCTCTTCTGAGGCAATACGTGGCCACAGCTGGAGAAGGGCTATTGCCAAATACATGGACCCTCATCCTGTATTCGACAACGTCCTTGTTGGGGTCATTACCTCGAAACCAGAGGAAACGTAAGTAGTCTTTGTGGTCTTCTCTTACAACAAAGCAATGAAACATCTGTTCGATATCCACCATAACAGCTACTCTTTCTCTTCTGAAATGGATGAGGACTCCCAAGAGGCTGTTATTCAAGTCTGGTCCTTTGAGCAAGACGTTGTTAAGGGAGATGCCACTGCATTGCGCGCTGGAGTCGAACACGACTCTGATTTGTTCAGGTTTTCGGGGGTGACAGACTCCAAATTCAATTCAATTCAATTTCTCTTTATTGTCACATGTGCATATACATACAAAATATATAGCACAGATGAAATTGCTATCCTCTCCGACCTTAGTGCAAACATTTAAGTGTGCTTTTTGCGGCGTATGTGACCCAAAGTTTATCTCACACGCCGCGGCAGGCTAAGACACGGGGTAAAACACTGTAGACGCGTAACTTAGAACAAATGCACATGTAGTCGGAAACTGTTTAAGATGGTAGGCATACGCGCACGAGCACTTACTTTAAAGCTGCTGCAGTCCGTAGCCATGCACCGATTCCTTCTATGCGCATATCTTTCCTGTTAAAATACGGTCAACAGAAAGTTGCTCCCCATGCTCACCCCGCCGCCATGATCCAAGGCCCAAACCCTCTCAGCAGGTGAGCGCGCTTACATATAGGCCACACCACACCCACCGTCCCAGCCACCACAGTGTAGTGCACAGAAGTAAAGCACATGTGCATCAGTCACACAAGGGAAAGTATACACCCACATATGGCTCCTACAGTGCCAAACAACAAAGAAAGAAAATGTGCAAACAACAACAAAACAAAAAAAAAAAAAAGAAATGTGCAAACCAAGTAAACATTCAAGTAACATTCAAGTATAGACAAAACAGAAACATTCATGTATAGACAAAACAGAAACATTCAAGTATAGACAAAACAGAAATTGCAGATGAAAAGTGAGGTAGTGCTAAAATGTATTAAGTAAACAGTTATTGATTGTCAAATGATGGCAAGTACCAGCACTCACTTCCTTCTGGCAGTGGAGGGGCTGGCTCTGCATGGTTGTTGTCAAATAATCTTTGCATGAAGGCAACAAACTGTTCTTTCATCTTAGGTTTTGCAACGTGCGTTGTAGCGAAGTGAAGCGTGTCATGGCTTGGTCTCGATTGTTCGGCAGAGGGGGTCTAGGAAACTTGAAAGGAAGAGGAGCGACCCAACTGTTGGACTCGTTCTGGAAAACTTCTTCATCCATTACTTTGAGAAACTGTTCATCTTCTATGGAGAAGGCGCGTTTGTGATCATTAACAGTTCTTGCAAAGACCGTGAGGCTGAGATAGTCTGTGTCTGTGCTACAGCTACCGTAAGTGAGTCCACTGGCTTCTCTGGAATTGATCAAACTAGTGATCGTGACGTGGCTCATGCATGGGCGATAAAGAGTGGGTCTGCCATCTTCTAGTATGTTTGTTTTGTAGTTGTAGTCAACTACAAAACAAGTTGTAGTCAACTTGTGTTCAAATCAGTAAAAAAACTAATGAAAAAGGAACTGCATTCTGAAGAAAAACACTGCACAGAGGAGCTCCAAACTATGTTTTTCAGTAGACAGACTTCCAAGCATTCCAACCAAGCCCAGAACACATGCCACAACTAATAAAGGCATTTGAAATGAATACGAGCGCCTTGGAGAGTGCACGGTCCCTTTACCAAAGAGCCCCTCTTATACTATAGTCATTACTGTTTTTTTTTTTTTACTACTTTTCATCATTGCCTTCAGGTCCATAAAGAGCTCGTTTTCTTTGTTCACTTCCCAAAACAGGTGCCTGAAGTGATAGAGCCAAAACCTGCCGACAAAACTTTCAAAAACTTTAAGCCAGAAAAGATTTAGAACCTAAATATATTATATAATTTAATTCACACATCTGTGAATTTGGGGATAAGATTAGTTTTACAGGGCCCATAGTATGCTATTTTCTGATCAATATGCTGTTATAATGCTGTTTTCTCATCAAAACATACATACTTACATTTATGCCACATGGTAAATGCTATGCTGTAGTACCACCTGCTAGTTACACACTGTAGTGCAGCTTTTTCATATTTTCATATTCGTAATTAGTCTGTGTAGCAGC
Source organism: Taenioides sp. WSHXM2023 (assembly GCA_029959045.1). Taxonomy (NCBI): domain Eukaryota; kingdom Metazoa; phylum Chordata; class Actinopteri; order Gobiiformes; family Gobiidae; genus Taenioides; species Taenioides sp. WSHXM2023. The sequence continues at coordinate 36,480,881 of CM057090.1, forward strand.
CAGTGGTTAGACAGTTTCCAACTGGTAAAGTCAAACAGTATTCTCAGTAGTTTGTAGTTTTCACAAAAGATTTTATACTATATACTACTATACTCCCTCTGGGTCCGAACAAGCATACACAGTTCGTCCATCTTATTTCCCAGTGACCTTACCTTCCCCATCAGAACTGAGGGAACTGCTGTTTCACTCTCACTCCAGCGCGGCATCCTCTATGCGTCCTCCGTAGTTCCACAGGAATGGCAGTCTGGACTGCTGAGCCACACAGCAAAGAACAAAGAACATATATATATATATATATATATATATATATATATATATATATATATATATATATATATATATATATATATATATATATGGCATTGCTCATTGCCCACCCCGAGGGGCAATGAGCAATGCCATAGTGTGGGTCCTTGGGCAAGACCCTTCACGGTAATGAGAGACAATCACAGTTACGAGATGCCGGCTCAGACGTCGTCCGGCCAAACAAGGTCTGCGTCAGGTGCTGGGGAACCAGAGCACTTTGATGAAAAATGGGCTACTGGAACAACACAACCTGCGAAAGTGTACGCTCAATGGCAGGGGAATAACACCAGAGCAGACCCCCCAAGGCTGGAGACTGAAAGGTACTGGAAAGGCATATGGAAGAGGGAGGCATCACATAACATGGCTGGTGCCGATGCACAGTGGCTGGTGGCTCTGACGGAAGACCACAGCAACCTCCCTGAACAAGAGCCAGTCACCATTACAGTGGCAGACATTCAGGAAAGAGTCTCAGGCATGAAAAACGGGACAGCACCTGGCCCTGACATGATCCATGCGTACTGGCTAAAGAAGCTCATTTCTCTCCACGAGCGCCTGGCAGCATAAATGAACCAGCTGCTAAGGGATGGGACTCACCCTGAATGGCTAACCCAAGGGCGTACGATCTTGATCCTGAAGGATCCTTCAAAGGGTACAGTCCCATCCAACTATCGGCCAATAACCTGTCTCTCCACAACATGGAAGCTCATGTCAGGCATAATTGCAGCTAAGATAAGCGGGCACATGGATCAATACATGAGCACAGCACAGAAGGGCATCGGCAAAAACACCAGAGGAGCCAAACACCAACTCCTGCTTGACCGAACAGTCGCCCATGACTGCAGAACCCGAGAGACCAACCTGTGCATTGCCTGGACTGATTACAAGAAAGCCTATGACTCAATGCCACACACATGGATCACTGAGTGCTTGGAGTTGTACAATATCAATCGGACTCTAAGGGCGTTCATTGCAAACTCAATGCGGTTGTGGAAAACCATCCTTGAAACCAAAGGCAAGCCACTTGCACAGGTGTCTATCAAATGTGGCATATACCAAGGAGATGCACTGTCACCACTGCTGTTCTGCATAGGTCTGATCCCCCTCAGCCAAATCATTGACCGCACTGGCTATGGATACCGACTCAGAAACGGGGCCACCATCAGCCACCTCCTCTACATGGATGACATCAAGCTGTACGCTAAGAGTGAGCGAGACATCGACTGATCCATACCACCAGGATCTACAGCACAGACACTGGAATGTCATTCGAGCTTGAGAAATGTAGTAGGATGGTGACAAAGAGCGGTAAGGTAGTCCAGACAGAGGGGGTCTCACTCCCAGAGGGAACAATAGCAGACCTTGAGGACAGTTACAAGTACCTTGGTATCCCACAAGCAAATGGCAACCTTGAAGAGGCAACAAGGAAAGCGGCTACGGCCAAATACCTGCAACGAGTAAGGCAAGTCCTAAGAAGCCAGCTCAATGGCAAGAATAAGGCACAGGCAATAAACAGCTACGCCCTGCCCGTGATCAGATACCCAGCAGGAATCATAGGCTGGCCAAAGGAGGAGATACAGGCCACAGACGTTAAGACACGAAAGCTCCTGACCATGCATGGAGGGTTCCATCCCAAATCCAACACCCTGAGACTGTATGCGAGCCGGAAGGAAGGAGGCCGAGGACTAGTGAGTGTGGGAACCACTGTCCAGGATGAAACATCCAAAATCCATAAGTACATCAAGGATAAGGCCCAAATAGATGATATGCTCAGAGAATGCCTCAGACAGTGGAGCTCAGAGGAAGAGGTGCTGGGGGACCATCATGGCAGGACAAGCCCCTACATGGGGCATACCACCGAAACATAACTGAAGTGGCTGATATCAAGAAATCCTACCAATGGCTGGAGAGGGCTGGTCTGAATGACAGCACAGAGGCCCTCATCCTGGCTGCACAGGAGCAGGCCTTGAGCACCCGAGCAATAGAGGCCCAGATCTACCACACCAGACAAGACCCAAGGTGTAGGTTGTGCAAAGAGGCTCCTGAGACAGTCCAGCACATAACTGCAGGGTGTAAGATGCTGGCAGGGAAAGCATACATGGAGCGACATAACCAAGTGGCGGGCATAGTGTACAGAAACATCTGTGCAGAGTACGGGCTGGAGACCCCAAGGTCAAGGTGGGGAACTCCCCCGAAGGTTGCGGAGAATGAGCGAGCCAAGGTCCTGTGGGACTTCCAGATACAGACTGACAGAATGGTGATGGCAAACCAACCAGACATAGTGATGGTGGATAAGCAACAGAACAAAGCCGTGGTGGTGGACACTGCTGCTGTCAGACTGTACAATGAACACTGTTAACACTGAACACGTGTCATTCAACTCTATCTATGTGCAATACTGAAGACCTCTGGTACAATTCACTTATGTCATTTACTGATATTTATCCTGTCTGTACATAAACATAGTCATTACTGTAAATAACATAATATACTGAAGTCACTTTACTGAGATTTACTCTGTTCATATGCTGCACTGTTACTTTTATTGTACATAATAGTATTTTTTGGTATTTTATATTTTGTATTTTATATTTTTGCTCCACCAAAACAAAATTAGAGTCTATCTTTAAGTCTATTTCTAAATTATTCTTTTTTTTAGCTATTATCTATTATCTTGTTTTATTGCATGTTCCATTTTCCTGCTGTTCTTGAACTGTGCGTTGCAACACTGGAATTTCCCCACTGTGGGACTAATAAAGGTATATCTTATCTTATCTTATCTTATTGCAATACCAAGCGATGGTAATATCAGAAAAAAGGAACACGAGAAACTAGAGAAATACTAGGGGCTCAAGGAAGAGCTAGAGAAGGCCTCAGTGGTGCCCGTGGTAATCAGAGCACTCGGGGCTGTAACCCCCAAACTGGAGGAGTGGCTAAAGCAGATACCCGGACAAACATCAGACATCTCAGTCCAGAAAAGCGCAGTACTAGGAACAGCAAAGATACTGCGCAGAACTCTCAAGCTCCCAGGCCTCTGGCAGAGGGCCCGAGCTGGATGAGGGTGAGAGAGACCAACCACTGTGGAAGGTGAGGAACACATTTTATTATTTTATTTTATATATATATATATATATATATATATATATATATATATATATATATATATATATATATATATATATATATATATATATATAATAAAATAGATATAGATATAGATAGATAGATAGATAGATATACACACACACACACAGGGGTGGAGCAGTTGGAGCAGTTGTCCGTGCTCTGGGGGGTGGAGGAGGGGGTGGAGATTTTGGAGGGGGTTCCGGAGGAGGGTCTGGAGCCCACTTAGTGACTGCTGTGCTGGGACAGGCCGGTCAGCAGGCCCTCCTTGCTCTTGCGGTTGAGCTCGGACTGCAGGCAGTGGCAGATCTCCTCTAACAGGCCCTGGTATTCCTCGTCCAGGTCCCTCTGCAGCTGGCTCTAGAGCTGAGGAAACAACACGCATTAAACAGTGCAAAAATAGTTACAAATGACATGTGTCCAAATGACAGGTTGGACATAGAACATGTTATAGTAGTTTCCCCTTCTCATATTATTTACCCACTAAAAGTTGTATTTGGAGTGATTTGTGCATGTTTGAGTAATCCTTCATCACTTCTTTTCAAGGCTCCATATTACCAGTCAACCCCTGTTTTCACCGCCACCGGTATACACTGACTGCTCTGTACTTACTTTGCTTCCAATTTTATTTTATTAATCATTGATGCACTTCTTTAAGTACACAAAAAAGTCCGCTACTTGCTAGCATGATATGCATTCATTGGAGATGCTGACAGATGTGATAATGTTTATGGTGACGTCAGCTCCCATTTGGTACAACAGTATTCTAATGCGGCAGTCCGAATTATAACATAATGATCCATGGTTGTCATAGATTAGAACTATAGAGCTGACAAAAGGACAACGTGTCTGCTTTAAAATTTTAATTTGTCACTTTTAAATTAATATGAATTAATATAAATTGTGGTAACACAATTATATTTAAGATTAGAGGTTAGGGTTAGATTCTCAACTGTTTTGTTCTTTTCATTTCAACTTTTCTTCACAAACTCCCACTTAACTGGTGTAAAAATATGATTAATATTTAGCACAGGCACTATCCCACCACACTAGGTCTGTCAAGATAACACATTTAAAGTGTGACATGTTGCTGAAGTAAATATTTAACAGTAATACTGAAACCAAACCATAATGCAGATTTATGCCCAAAAATGATCTGAAAGTACAATATTGTTAAAAAAAAAAACATGAGCTGCAAAAAATAAATAGCAGAATGCAATTAAGTAATTTGTGTCTAAATAATGAGTCATAGAAATTATTAATTCAACCTTCTACAGCTCAAATCTTTTCATATTGCAGGAAAAAATCAGCAAACTAGTACAAAAATGTGACGGTACACTCAATATAGTATTTATTGTGACTGGCCTACTCCAAACCAAGTCATACTTAGAAAAACATGGAAACCACATGCACTGTAAGATTACTGGTGTGGTGCCTATGACAGGTTAGATTCATCATTTTACTAAAACTCACTTAAGATCATTATCTTTAAGATTTTACAAGAACTCTACTTCTGTCATTTTCAACGTGTTTTTCAACTGTTCTTCACAAATTGCTCCTTGATTGGTGGAAAACTATCACTTATATGTACAACAGGTTATATATACCAACAAATTAAGTCCAAATTAGATAATCATTAAAACCATTCACACTTTACGCCATAGATGTGAAAGTTGTAGTGGGAGGGTGCTCTCACAAGGGGAAGTTGCTCGTCGATGTGCTGTAGGACCTCCCTCTATCTGAGCTAGAGCTTGTCCTGTCTCCGGCCCTGCGCCTCCTCCAACTGTGGACAACACGGACATTAGACATGCCCACCCTGAGGACAGGGCAGAAGGACAAGAGGGGACACTAAGAGAGGGGTACTGGGAGACTAGAGAGCAGGAGAACAGGGGATACAGGGCAGGGGGACAGGGGGACAGTGGGACAGGGGGATAGGGACAGTAGGACTTACCCTGCGGATCCTCCTCCACCTCTTCCTCCTCAGCCACCATGTGCTGTACTACTTACTTATTATTGTATTATAAAGGTAAAATATATTACAGTACTTAGCTGCATAAATTTATCAAAGGTACCTTTGTTTAAACTGGCTTATACCACATTCAGTGACAATTCCAATGGCTAAAAGCCGTTAATACTGTAAGTTAAATCACATTCTATATCACTGCTCTGTAGCCATCACCACGACATCACCATAGCAACGGGTTAACAAATGCTCAACTACTCTGAGTAGAATGTAAGGACTAGGTTCTAGGTTCTAGGTTTGTTTAAAATACTGAATAACTGACTGAGACATTTAGAGACAATGAACAGGCTTTTTACATTCACAGGTGAGACATTTAAGTTTGTAGCTGTGGTACAAACCAGTGTATTAAACAGTGTATTAAACAGTGTATTAAACAACTTGCAACAGTGCATAATGCAGTTTTAATACAGTTTTAATGCACTTTGCAGATGAACACACACAGTGGAGTGGTTGGTTAAAACTGCATAAGGCACAGCTCCTCTTTGTTTAATGCTTAAACTACAGAACACCAACAGTAGTGACATCACCACCACACTGCTACAGCCGCTGCCTCAAGGATTTTCATGCATTACACTACTATTACATGCCTTCCTAAGATATTATAGGAACAAAGTACTTGGCAACTAATTTAAACCCAACATTGCTCCTCACCCATTTGCCTCCTCACTCACACTCACACATGTGGTACTTTTACTTGAGTATATACATAGTTTTTGCTCCGGTATCTGTACTTCTACTTAAGTAACAAAATGGAGGGTGGTCTCCTTGAGCTTCTGAAAGGCCTGGAGCACAGAGGATACAAGAGTCAGTGCAACATGTGGAAGCCTATGGCTCTTTTCCAAACTGCTTCCTCCTGCCTTTTCCCATGCACCAATCCTCATTGTGTGCGTTCCCACAAATAAGCTGCCACATTAAAAGGTCCTATATTACACACAATTGACTCTTCTGACTTTTAGCCATGTTATCTGTGTTATATCTCTATTGTTACCTTCTCTAAAACTTATGTGGAGTTATGTTTTGTTTCATTCTCACATGGTTTGAGTAACCCTTTATTATTTAATCTGTTTACATCTCCAAAGCTCCAAATGTTCAGTTCTACTTCATGAAGTGGTAGTTTTCAACTTAACAGCTACCTTTTACTTTTAGTTCAGTAGAGACTGGCATTTCCAGTTTGAAATGATCCAAATGATTCTAGTGAAGGTGTATGTAGTTTAATAATACAGTGGAGCACTTCCTGTATATTACCACATGTAAGTAAGTGGGGCTTATGAGCTCCTTCACATCGAGGTGTGCGTAATGGGGAAGAGATCTGACGTGCACAATGCATCACATGTGTTTAGTTCCATGTTTACTTAGAAGCATAGACGTCTTCATTTAGATTTGTATTACTGCAGTGCACACTTTCAGAGATGAAAGAACAAACAGGAAAAATACGCTATTTTCTTATCCATGTTATAATGTTGTATCATCATCAAAACATAACTGGAGTTGTGTTTTGTTTCATTCACATGTTTGACACACAAACCGTGCACATTTAGACTAAGTTCTTCTCTCCACTAAGTCATGTGGAAGGAAGTGCTCCACTGTGTTTTTCTCCATGCACATTCACTAGAATCACTTGGATGATTTCAGGTCTGGAACATCTTGAGCTCTGGAATTGCCAATCTCTACTGAACTAAAGGTAAAAATTACTGCCTCATGATATCACAAGGAGGAACAGAGTATTTTGAGCTTTGAAGATGTAGACAGACTAATAATAAAGGGTTACTCAAACATGTGCGAATGAAACAAAACACAACTCCTTTAATGAGAGATGAGTGTGTTTGACTCACATTATTATGTACTACCCTTTATGCACACGTGGAACTGCACTAAAATGCACACACATTTTTTATCATTTTGCCCTAAGACCAGAAAACAAATTATTTAATAAGTGGAGTTAACCCATAAGAACCCATAAGAACCACATAATTTTCCTTAAAGGAAAAATGGGTCTCATTTTTCCTTTAAGGAAAATTATGTGGGATATACCACAGACTAAGTGGACCACATAGAACACATTTCTGATGGTTTTTTCAGAATACCACTTTTTATACTAAAGATCTGTGTTGTTAGATATATGTTACATTGGGCGTTAGTGATAAACGTATTCCTTATTTGAAAATAAGTAAACCTGACAGTTTTTGCTGTTTGGTAACATAAACTTACCTTTTTATTTGCATTTCCACAACATATATCAAAGCTGTGACTATAATAGCAAGGTTTAACATAAAATTCTTCTTTAGTTTTGTTTTGCGTCACAAAATATGCCAACTGCATCAAAATAAATAACACAAGCTACCATAGCTACAGAGAACTGAACAGTCCTAAAAACATAAATTGTGCAAAAAAAATTTAAATGCTGAAGAGAAATAGAACCCTTGTATGTCTGTCTGAAACATTTTATCAGTTCTTTCGTCTGTTAAGTATTTTTAGCCTTTTAGCCTAAACCAGATGGAAAAACTTGAAACATTTTCATTCCTCAGTGAAGCAAAGACGCACATCACATTTCTCACAGAGAGTGGTGGTTGCATTGATTTTGCAGAGTTTGCAGCAGCCACTCTTGTCACCTTTCACAGGCCAATGTGCAACTTGGTCAGTGCGAACATCATCTGGAACTACACCACGAACCCTCTTGGGCAGTGGTGGTGGTGGTGGAGATGTGGCACTGTGTGGCCTCTTTGTGCCTGGCAAAGAAGTGGCAACCTCTGCCTGGAAGGTCTTTAGTTTCAGTGTGTTTTGGACACCAAGTAGTTTACAGTCACAGCGGTAGATCAACCGTGCATTAACCAGATCTATGATGGTGTGCCAGAACAAGTAGATGTACTACCTCCGTGACCTCATGTGGTACTTGCACCTTGCAATGCATGCATCAAGGAGGTCTACTCCTCCCATTAATGTGTTCCTTCACAACGTGTGGCCTCCTGACCTCCATAAATGCCTTGTCTGCCTTGCTCCAGCATCAAGTGTTATCTTGAGGCTCAACTCCACAGTATGATGAGATCAGGGTAACAGATTTGGTGTCATACCACTTGACAATGACCATCCTTTCTTCTTTTTCCACCCTGGCATCAACAGATCCTCTGCCTCTCTTGGCAAGACTTTTCTCGTCTTCAAGCTGACACCCAGCTAAGCAGTTGCCCACAAAGTAGATCTTTCGTTGAAGAAGGTTGAGCATCATGCATGTGTCATGTGGTCCTTTGAATGTGCACTCAGGGGTTTCAAAAGGTTTCTTCCTCCAAGAAAATTGTTTTTTTTTCCCCCTTGGACAGTTCCTTCTTCAGTTCCTTGTTTTTGTCTTGTTTTTTCCTAGGACGGATGTATTTTTGCAGCAAATTCACAACTGAATTCACAATGTGAATTCAGGGTACATCATCTGATGTAGTTGGTGGTACATCATCTGATGTACTTGATTCACTACTGTCTGAATCACCACACTCACTTGACTCGTCACTCTCCCTGTCTTGGCTATTGGGACTGTAAAGAGGGTCATCAAGGGCTTCATCTGAGCTACCGTCACATCCCTCACACTCACTATCATCTCCCATGATGGCCTGAGTGCATCCTGAAGAGTGTAGTGCTTGTTCTTTTGCATACTACAAATTAAATATAAATAAAAGAATATAGATTATTTATAGGATAGTAAAATTTTGTGAGTATTATGTACAGATTTGCATAAAGTGTTTTATAATACAAACCAAATACTTTCACATTATTTTGTGTTTCTATTTGTTCATTACACTTTTAATTGACCAGCAGATCATAATTCAACTTAATATAACTGACAAGGCTAAATTAATTGGGTGGATTATTACCGTTTTTGTTATTGTGACAAATAGGTCACATGAGGTTTTTCATTCTTATTTTAAGGGTAAAAGCCCTATGTGACATATTTGTTACAGCGATATTTCCGTAACTGGTTTGATATTACTTTCTTCAACAAATATGGTCAGACCAGGTTGAATGTAATATTGGACATGTTATCAAAGCATTGGAATTGTTAAATGTGTTTGAAATGACCTGTAGTATCAAAAAACAGCTTTTTGAAATTAGCTGCTTCCTTGAAATTTGCACACAGGCTAAACCAGCATTTTGGAGAGCCCACTTCCTGTTAGAGTCACATGACTGTCACATGGTCATCATACCAGGATGTTTAGTATATGTTGCTTAGGGACTTAATGAGTTCAGGTCAGACATAAAGCTTTATAAGCAGAAGACTGGGGCATTCAAAGTGTTGGTTACACTGGTGTCACCGTGGGTTCTTATGGGTTAACCCATAAGAACCCACGGTTCTTATGGTTAACTTTGATTCAGGAGCTGGACCACGCCTCAATCTCCTCGCTAGCCAACCACAGCTCATCCCGACCACGCCTTCAATTACCCAGAAGCCCTATTTATACAGCCTATCCCGACAACACCGTCAGTGTCAGCTCTCTCGACTCGACTCCCTCCCTCCCACCCCGTGTCTCTCTTCCATCCTTCAGTCCGAAGACATCATCGTTAAGGAGGGGGGGGGTCCGAATCAGCTGGGTGACCATTTTGGATTGGAGACACAGCTCCCACCCTGAGTGTCCCCCCAGCCATCACATCTATTCACCGTCAATAAATATCTTTATCGTATTTCATTGTTGTGGCGTGGTCCTTGCTAGTGAATCCCAATTATGTACGTCTATAATGTTATGTTACAACTTTGTGCACTGCAACATTTTAAATGCAATATGTTTTAGCCTACATATTTTAACACACCACTGAAATCTGCAATTGCTCATTAAAACTTCAGTGTTGGAAATTGGTAAGATTATTCCATTTAATTATGTACAGTTGCCCACATTACATTATTTATTTTCATACCGAAAAAACAATTTGTTGCCCACTAATTGGCAGGGGTGGAAAGTAACGAATTACATTTACTCACGTTACTGTAATTGAGTAGTTTTTATGAGTACTTTGTAATTTTCTAAGTAGTTTTTCAAACAAGTAATTTTACTTTTACTCGAGTACATTTTAAGCCAAGTATTTTACTTCGTTACATTGAAAGCCGCCCACGTTACTGAGTAAAATAATATCGATAGGGGCAAAAAATAAAATGCGGGGGAAAAACATCTGCCGGAACTGAAAGGAAACTGCATTGCGCGGGTTTGTGTGCGGCAGTTCCATTGTTTCTTGGCCAAACCTCGATGACCTATTCGCGTTTAAACGCAAAAATGGCAGCAACATAATCATGAAATGTAAAATGTGTCTGCCCCGCCGAACCTCAACATGAATCTATGAAAGCATGTGGTGGTAAGTAGGCTACAAATATAGGCCTATATGTTTTGCCTGTTATACCCAAACGGTATATTTATTATGGTTTGGTTAACACAATCTGGCTTCATGATTTCAATTATTTTCCATCCTGATCACGAACGTTTCAAGTGAAGGAGCCGAGAGTTGGAAAATCACCTCACGTTTAAAATTGGCTTTAGGACAGTCAGAAATAATAAGAATGCAGGACTTTAGTTTGCGATTGGTCTCTTAATAAATCATCTTAATTTATGTTGTCTATAGGAAAGTTCATGGGTTATTGCCTGGACTAGTTTCGAGTGGACAGTGCTGGTCCATCAAAAGTAGCGCTTCTAGTTTATGCAAATGAGCCATGTGGTTTTAAGTTTCGCTTCTGTAAAACGTAAACAAATGTGCGCAAAGCTGCATTAAACACATTATTATTTGAGTCCTCCTCGTAGGAAATAAAAATCCAAACTAATTATCCACCCGCAGCGAACCAAAAATGCGTCTGCTTCTGTGTCCGTCATCATTTTATCACGTGTACTGCGTGTACCGCGTGTACCAGTGTCATCAGCCGTGAAAGCAAATGAATCTGCCCACGTAGCATTAAGCGTTCTGTTTTCTTCAGAAACTTTTCTTTTCTTGGATTTATCATCATTGGGCCGAAAATCATACTGCTGATGTAGGTGCCGGTAAGTCCGGGCTCCAGTGTGTGCGGGTGACGCACATCTGCGGCTTTGCCGCATGTTTTGAGCGACAAAAATATTAAAAACGTTTTATTTAAATGTTACAAGATTACCATTATCTACAATTTTAGATTTACATTTAAAAACGAACAAACTAAAATAAAAATACAATGTAATTAAATACTCATTATTATTTTCCAAAGTCACAGGGAGCCACGACAGAACGATGAAAGAGCCACATGCGGCTCTGGAGCCGCGGGTTGCCGACCCCTGGTCTAGATTCATTATCCCATATCTTCAGCTCCTAGAGGAATTAAATGGTAGTGCGTCACATTTAGTTTACCGCAGTTTGTCTATTTAAGACTGCATTTATGTGCAGCAATATTATGAAAAAACCTGCATTTTTACTGTAGTTTTTTTTAAGTAACTTTTACTCAAAGTACATTTGAAATGAAGTAATTTTTTACTTTTACTCGAGTACATTTTCAGACGGGTACTTTTACTTTTACTTGAGTAGGATTTAAGCAAAGTAAAGATACTTTTACTTAATTACAATTTTTCAGTACTTTTTCCACCTCTGCTAATTGGCTTCCTAACGTAAGTTAGGTCTAGCCTACCTAATACACGCTTCAATGTGTCATCTGATTAGCCATTGCTTAACCTTGAGTCTTCAACACATGGAAGATGAGCAAAACGTTAATGTGATATCGTTCACGTTGTAACTGATTAACAGTGTAACTACGCCGCTAAAGACATTAGCCTATTACTCTAGTTCCAGCCAGTGGTGGTTCTAGGATTTTTCTGAAACAGGGGCCATTAAGGGGCCACATGTTACATTCAGGGGCCAAGTACAGGGTACATTCAAGCACACAAATTATTAATTCAGTATTCAGGTCTGTTTCTTCTCCCATTAAGTTGTATTGACGCAATACGTCTAGAGTTTGGGGGTGGAATTGCATCAGTGATCATTGAATTCTCCGGTTGTTCTTCTTGTCAGTTAATTGAAAGAACAGGGGCTCTTCAGGGGCCAATCAGATTAGAGGTGGGGCCAGGGCCCCTGTGGCCCCATACCTGGATTCAGCGGCGAAACAAAACAGTCTTCTTACCTTCTTCCATCTTCCGCTGATGCACATCACGTGTTTTGGTCTAACCTTGAAGCTTCGTCGAACTTTGGCGTGGCCATAGTAGGATTCGGCACTGCTCCTACAGCAGGCTCCAGCACTCCGCACTGGGCTTAGGCAACAAGCTATTTACTCCTCTGTCTGCATATCCACGCACAGCACAAAACATCTCACAAAGACCCCACAAAGGACTAGAGTTTAACCGCTAAAGCTCTTTAACTCCGGTCCGTTGGCAAGTTCTACTTGAGTTTTTAGAGTAACTAATTACTTGTTCCTCTACTGTAACGCCGTTATAGTTAACTGTCAGTGTTACAGGACTCTTTATTTTGCTGTGAGGCTCAGCTGCGGTGACAGATCAAACTGCGCTCTCTCGTCGTATTCAGAGGAGCTGCAAAGTTTTTCCTTTGTTTTGGGAATTAAACGAGACTGAGGTGAAGGATTACTGACAGTGATCTAGCTAAAACAAGAGATTGACTGTAAAGTTAACCAGAAGCAGCGATAAGCGATAAATCTTTTCTGTCATAAAGGGACAACTGTTTGCCCCTCGCAGTTGTGACGGTGTCCTGCTCTGTGGAGGAGAATAGCTTATAACTCTGGCTACTGGTGGATTTGGTGATTTGTAGGGCAAATAAGGTCGACCCAGTAACGCATTTACTAACGCAATTATTTTGAGGGAAAAGTAACAGGTAACGAATTACTTGCCCAATGCTGCCATTACTTTGAATTGCTTTGCCTCCTGGGTCCGTTTTAAAGTGCGCTGGGAATACGGAGGGTGGGTCTGAGCCTATTTTATTGAATTATATTATTGAGCAGTGAACATAACTCATAACATAACATATTCATATGGACATTTTTAGTCTGTAGCCTGACTTTTTACTTGTGTTTCTGCTGCTATTTTTTCTGGAATTCTCTTACACATAACCTGCAGTAACCTGCATAAAGTGCAGCCAATTAACTGTTACATCTTTTCTTTATTATTATTAATTATTACAACAACAACAACAACAACAACAACAACAATAATAATAATAATAATAATAATAATGCATCAGTTATATATAGCGCTTTTCTGGACACTCAAAGATGCTTCACAGTTAATTATTCATTCACTCCACACTCGGTGATGGTAAGCTACTATAGAGTGTCTGCAGTCACGTGACAGGAAGTTGTCAATCCGCCATACTGACGGTTTAATCATGTCTGACCGCCAGTGCTCTAGTGACAACAAAAAGCCGTCTTTTACTCAGACTTCACTAATCACCGAGATAGTAATCAGAAGAAAAGATATGAGGACAAGCTTGCTAATCTGAACATATCGGACCCCTACAGTGTGCCCCAGGTCCTTTTTACAGCCCTAACAGCGGCTAATTATTAACCATTAAATGAATAATAAATAAATATATAATCATACAAACATAAATGATATGTTAAAACTTTGTGAATAAAGACCAATAAAGTGATAGCTATGTGCAAAAATATACAAAAACACTGCAACATCTGATAGTTACACTGTATTAATAGTAATTAAGTCTTCTTGCTTACAAATGTGAAACCACTCAATGTGATTGACCTACTAGTAAAATTGTAAAGATCAAATCAAACCATACCTGATATGAAGTGTCTGCTACAAAGCCTGGAGTGTTTGGTTGGTTCCCAGGGCTTGTCAGCAGTTTTATGATGGGCTCGTCTAATCGCAGCAATCCACCTACTTCTGCGGTCAGGATCAGACTCAGCAGGAATCCTGTACAGCTGAATGTTTTTATCTTTGTCCCTTGTCTGAGAACACTGATAGGCACAACATTTCTCGGGCATTTTGTGACTTTATGACGCGTAATTTAGAATTGGACAGTGTGTTTACTATGGCGGCCTACAGAGATCTGGACCGCCGGAAGTGGATCAGGGGAAACCTGTGACATCATCTGCATACACTCTATAGTAGCCACAGGAGCCCTGGGGCAGACTGACGGAAGTGAGGCTGCCAATCTGCGCCATCAGCCCCTCCGACCACCACCATCACTCACGCACACACCACTTTCATTCTAGGCAATGTGGGCAAAGTGCCTTGCCTAAGGACACAGCAACAGTTTTTGCCACTGGCGCCCCCCTGTGGCACCTGATTTTCCCAGTGGTCTCCCATCCAAGTACTAACCAAGCCCGGCCCTGCATATTACATTTATCATGAGTAATGTTTATCCATTTATTTATTTAGACACATATATTGCTAAAGATGCAAAGTGCAGCAAAGTGCAATATGCCTTCACTATTCAATGAATATTCGCTGTTCAATTAATATTATTTCTCAGGCAACTTAATTTTTTTCATGTTTGAATGCTACTACACGAGAAATAATTGGCCTCGGCCAATTCCTTATTGATTATTAATTATGATGCGTTATTACGAAATGATTACATCTGTTAGCATACTTCATAGTCTCTTGCTAAATTAACTTAATGCCTCTAACAACACTGCCATCTAGTGGATGCCTGTGCATGTGAATCGGTTGTCTATTTGTGCATCCGTCTGTGTTCGTGGATTTTTCAAAGAGCGTCTCAAAAATACGTCATAGAGGAAATCTGTGAATTCGTGTAAGTGGTGATCCACAAATGCAAATCACATTTTACAAACAAAATTTTCATCAACAACAACAAAGAATACATGAATGTGACCTGGTTTCCTATAGAGCTGATTTTCTGACTATTATATTGTGTTGAAAATGACGTTCTATAACAAATTATCTAACTTATTATCTTCATTGTGGTAACGGTGTTGAGTACTGAGTGAATTCCTTAATATAGATTTTAATATTGTAACAACACTATCCACGATGTGTCTTTGATTTGAAACAGTTCCAGTTTAGATGACATTAACTAACTCTAAATCATGACCACATTGTTATGGCCTTCACTGCATCAGCAGTAGCCTCTAAATACACTTCAAATACCTTTTCTACTCCTCATGTAGAGTCATTACATGGATCACAGCTGGATACTAGTGATTTACATGTCATTTCTAGAGCATACTTGTGTGATTCACACTCACAAGGAAACACTTCCTCTGGACCTCTGCCCCGGCCCCTGCTGCTGTGGGAACAGAGCCCAGCCCCCACTTCGCAAAATTATACAAACAAAACTGTGTATCTTCTGGACCCTATACGCCTCTTTTTCACACACTATGCATCCTCTGGACCCTACACCCCTACACAAAAACAGACTGAATATAAACACTGTATATCCTCTGTACCCTATACTCCACACTATAGAGAATAAAAACATAAATTCTGTCAACTGGACAAATGTTTTGATCAAATACATTTCGCAGCTCATCCAAGCTTTCAGTTCTGGTCAAGACGCTGGTGGACACTGTCTTATATCTGTCCGAAGGGATGAGCTAACTACACCGAAACTAACCCACCTACTTGTTTAGCCACTTCATAAGATAATGTACCAACGGGACTCCTTTGAGGATAGTGAGGTACAGATCTTAGCCAGAGAAAAGAGAAAGAGGCTATTTTTGACATCAACTGGGAACAAAAACAATCAGTAAGTGGAGAAGCAATTGAAATCCTAATCATTTTAATGCAGTGTGTATGGAAGATAATTACCCCAGTCCTCTACTCCAATCCATTTCCACGCACACACATACAATCACACACAAGCCTGCACTCACACACATGAATACACACAAGCGCACACACATATAAACATGCACACACACACACACACACACACACACACACATCCGGTACTGCGGGGCGTCCGTGAAGTCAGTGCTCCTCTGACCTCTCCACTCTCAGAAACATGGGAGTGATTAGGTCCAGCCTCACTAAACTGTAGGGCTAATTAACTGCAATCAAAGCTCATTTTGCGAATGCTGCACAATTCTGAGCCCAGGAAGAGCCATTTGAGCTTCATTGTAAACAGTTTGCAGTGGTCCAAAGTTATGCCTCACTTACCTTATGTATTCCGAACCTGATAATTATTCACAAAAAATATTTTATAAGCTTTTCACAACTTTGAGAGGTCAAAGCAGAGTTTTGCCGTCACGGTAAAGCTAACAACATATACCATGCTAACACGTACTTAACAAATAACATAATCAGGAACTGATTATACAATATTGGAGAAAGACAAATTTTGCTCAGACACATGGAAGAAAAAATTGGTCCAGAGCCTTTAACACACAGTAGACTCTTCTGCTAGGTAATCCAAATTTCTCCATGGGAACAATAAAGTGGCATTTCTTAATCATAAGATAACATCAGAAGTTTTAATGATTCATTTCTGTTTAAATCTTTCATGCAGATGGACAAAAAAAAAAAAAAAAAAAAAAAAAAAGACTTTGTTTCTCAGTCTAAATTTGCACTATGTAACTTTTCTGAAGGCAGCTATGCCACTTTTGTCTCCATGGAGATGACATTGCTTTGCTTTTTAGTTTGCAGTTTAGTCCTGATGATAGACTTGCTTTGGTCCTATTCTGGGATTTGTCTGGATTAGTCCTAGCCTAGTCCAGGTTTAGTCCCAGTTTTGATGTGGTCTATATGTGAAGTAAAACATCAGATACTGTGCCTTTAAACTAGCTCTTCTATCTTATTTTAAATTGTAATATATTACACTAACTACACTACCAGTCAGAAAGTTTGGACACACTTTTTCATTTAGTGTTCTTATTATTTCCATGATTATTTATGCTGTAGATTCTCACTGAAGGCATTAAAACTATGAATGACACATGTTCACGGAATGTAGTAAACAAAAGAGAAACTCAAAGTAACTCCAAACTTGTTTTAGATTTTTAACATAGCCTTTACCCTTTGCTTTGATCACTGCTTTGCACACTTGGTATTCCTTGACCCAGAGAAGGCATAGTTGTGAAGTGACAACTATTTCAGGAGACTTGATCATGATCATTGACAGAAGACCAAGAGTTTGAGGTGCAGTCGACAAAGGAAAGGGTGGCTACTTTGAGGATTTTAATATAAAATATTAAGAATATTTAGTTGAGTTATATGACTTTCTTTCTTTGCTACATAATTACATACATCTTGCTTCATGTGTGATGTCTTCTGTCTGTATAAATGTAAAAAAAAAAAAAAAAAAAAAACATTGAATGAGATGGTGTGTCCAAACTTTTGATGGGTGACATCCACCCTGCAGAAAAGTTACATACTGTACCTTTAACATTTATTACTGATCTTTTTATTGTCAAGTTGATCACTGTTTGGAGCACATTTTAAGTCAACAATGTATTCTTTAATAATACGTATCAACAAAATCAAAATACATAAATACAGCAAGGCCTTGTATCATACTACACAAACTGCACAGTCCTTTTCTTATTCACAGATCGTCTTAGATTTCATCTAAAGCAGGGGTCTCAAACTTGCGGCCCGGGGGCCAATTGCGGCCTGCGGGACGATTGTTTGTGGCCCTCGTCTTAATATGAAAGTTTAATGTTAGTGCGGCCCGCGAGTTTGACATGTATGGCACTTTACAGTGTTGTGTGCAGAGCTGAACGAACCTACCAGCCACGGTGGGGTGTATGGCTCTCGGGGGCGGGACATCGGCCAGGCTTGATGCAAGCAGAGAAGCATTTCTTAATGAGTGAAAATTACAGCAGCGCTGCCATGGAGTGTTTTCTTACGTGCCTGGCTGGCTGCCTCGTTTCTATTGGGCACACGCGGACATTCGTTTACATTGGGCACACGCGGACATTCGTTCCAGCGCGCTACGTTCACAACACACACACACACACACACACACACAAAGTTCTTTTAAGTTGCTGCCCAGCGGGACATTATACGCATATGAATGTATATAAATATATATTCCCGCACCTGTCTATAAGCCACAGGTGTCCACGTCCTCAAGAAGTTTTCAAGTTCGGAGCATCTGCTTGTATTGCCTCTGAAAGCTTTTATCGTCTTTTTGCATTGAGTCAGTTCGTCACGCTGCCGTCGCCAACGTCTCACCATCGACTCATCGATGCCGCATTCATGTGCAGCAGCTCTGTTTCCTACTTCGACAGACAGATCAGTTGCCTTTAACTTCAATGCTGCATCATATGCATTTCTTTGTGTGTTTTCCATGAGGAGGGTGTGTGCATGAAGCACAAAATAACTGTTCAAAACAAAGTCAAACGAGCATCTTCCTCAGTACATCATCTCTTCACCTGTCTGTCTCGCTCTTGCACCCCGTCACTTGGCGCTCTACAGCGCATGTCTCCTGCAGAAAGAGCCGCTGTCCTGTCTGGGATCATGTCAGTGTCTGGTAGGATTTCAGCAGATTTCAGGCTCTACTCTCTCATGTATGAGCGGATGTCCAGCTACTGAAGTTTGAGATGTTTCTTCTCATCATTTACGCACTCATCTGCATTTACCGCATACGGGTCATTAAGACGTATCCACCTCACTAATGTTCATTTAGCATCAGAACTTATTTCATTGCATGGCGATAAACAGTTTAATGTGCGAACAACAGCGCTCGCCAGAGTTGTAACTTCATGTTCACCGCACAGACAGCAGCGCTTTCTGCGCTCAGGCTGCGCGCACATCCACTGTGTTTATAAACGAATAATCCGTCCATATATGAGCCGCATCGTTGTAAAAAGTAGCGGCTTATAGTCCTGCAATTCCGTTATATTTATACACACTTTGCGAGAGGAAGTGCTGCCAGGTCTCTACCAGCAAGGAGTAGGCAAGAGAAGCCATGTTCAAAAGAACAATTCATGTTCTTCAATGTTCCATTCATGTTCAGGACAATTCATGTTCAGAAGAAGGTTAAAGGTTAAAGAACTGTTAATACAGACCTTTGAATCTGAATACAGCAGATATAGAAGACTGAAGAAACCACATATAGTCACTGACTAGAGAAATCTAATTATTATTATTTTCATTATTATTATTATTATTATTATTATTATTATTATTATTATTATTATTATTATTATTATTATATGTATTTATTACTGATTGATTGATTTATTTTCTTATTAATTCTTAATTTGTTTAGTTATTTTCATCTTATTTTGTGTTAAAAAATTAAAATAAAGAGATGTGAGAAGATTGGAAATTTTTTTAACAAAGCTTTTCTTTTGGAAAACCTGATGCGGCCCAGCCTCACCCACACTCTGCCTCCTATAGCATTAGGGATTTAACATATCCGTATTTGTGATATCAAAGGGTTTTCCCAGGTATCTTATGTTTCAAGTTTAGTCGATAATTGGCATTGGTATTTTGTCTAAGCTGCCCCAGTCTCTGTGCGGTCATGAACAGGATTTGCATACGGACAAAGAAAGAGCAAAGGCAAAAGAGAACACAGGAGCAATTGGGTTTTAGCGCAAATGAACCGAAGCCCGTAACACCATGTGTCATTCAGTCTGTCCTCAGTGCATCAGATTTGAGTTTCTGAACAAAATGGAACAGAAGGGAATTTCTGCAAAACATGGCTGTATATCAAAAAGGGTTGTCAAAAGTATTGAAAATTTAATCAACATTAAACTAAAACTAGTATCGAAACTAGATACTCGTTGATTTTTAGTATCGATACCTTGAGCAGATATTGATACTAAAAAAGTCACATTAACAGGACAGAAATTAACCTTTCCTGAATGTCTTTAGAATGATGTTGAGCTGTATCAGAACAAGGATAAGAGCACATAGACTAGTATACGCCATGGACCACTGTGGAACCTACCTGGATCACTGAGGGATTACACCAATTACACAATTGTCTCAAGAAGCAGTGTTTTTTTTAATTATCATCGTGGTATCGGAATAGGTATGGAGTATCGAGTCTATTCCTTGGCATCGAAATCATGTTTAAAAATGTTCTATTGTGACAACATAAATTTTATGATGATAACGATGATTTACCAGATGTACCAGTTACCAGTAAATTTTACTAAGGTTCCCTCAATGCATCAGATTTATATTTTTAAACAGACTAATAAATGAAATGGAAATAGAAGAGTAATTGCACTAAAATATAGCTGTATGCTTAAACATTCATGCAATTTAAGTTATATCCCAGATAAATACATTTTGTTGTTATTAGTGTCTATTGATACTCTGCAGCTGATGGCATCAACATACCCTGGGGGTGTGATACTAACTGTAAGAACTGCTCTGTTTGAAGCTTTGTTAGACTTTAATCTAAGCTTTATTTTAACACAATCTGACCATAAAGAACTGACTTAGTTTGAATTACAACACATGAGCTGATTTGTGCTGTTAAACAAGTCCCTTTCAAGGTTTTTCACTCTCTTCTGTTTTTGTGTGTGTGTGTGTGTGTGTGTGTGTGTGTATATATATATATATATATGTGTGTGTGTGTGTGTGTGTGTGTGTGTGTGTGTGTGTCTGTGTGTGTGCGTGTGTGTGTGTGTGTGTATTTTTTCTTCAGTTGTCAAATGATTTTAAAACTTTTTCAACAGGGATTGTGTGCATTGTGTCACCATGGCAACTGATGAACATTTCACCATTGTCATATACTCTATGTATAACACCCTCAGCGTGATGTCACTGCAAGGTATCAATGGAGAAAAGTGAATTTGTGAGTTTGAAACATTAATAATCTGGTTGGGTTGTGGTTCAAACCTGGGTTAGTTGCCGTATCTGTGCAAAAATGCTTTTTTAAGTGCATTTGAAAGCCAATACTAAATCTGTACTTTTGTAGGTAAAGTAGTTGTTAAGTACTTCTTTCACCACTGCTCATGGAGACATCATGGAGACCTCATGGAGACCTCATGGAGATCAGGACCTTCACACAGACTTAAAACATATAATTCGTTATTCTGTATTTAAAAACAGTCAGTGAAAGGTGATATAGGATCAAGTTTATCATCTCACCAAGGACCTGCCTTAATTGTGCAGTTTCTTCAGCTGAGCTTTAGTCCAGGATAGGAATTAGTTTCTGACTTCATCAGCTATTTGGCTACTGATCATCAGCAGTGTGAGGGCTTTAAGGACACATGGTCATTTGAGAGGTACAGTTCTCCCGTCTGAGGCAGCTCTTGCCTGGTTGTGTGGTGAGCCTGGTGCAGGGTCACTGCCAGGCTGTGTGTGTGGAGCTGAGGCCTGCTCTGGAGTGTGAGGGTCTGGGCAGGTAGCTTCACAAGATCTCCCCTCCAGCTCCAAGCCAGCCTTGGTCCTTCTCCTCCTCACACACACCACTGCCCCGGCGAGCACCGCCAGCCCAAGCAACAGGGCCAGAACAGCCAGTGCGGGCTCCAGACTGTCAGACTGTGGGCCTGGTGTGGTGAAGCGTGGCTCCTGAGGGCTGACAGGGGCCCCAGCTGTGCGTGCCTCTGTGCATGACACCATCTCCCCTGAGGAGTTCCAGCGCTGAACCTTCTCCACTAATGGGCTGGCACAGACAGAGTAGGTGCAGTTTGGACGCAGGCCTCTCAGGGTGTACTCAGGATAGGATGCGGGCACTCGCAGGATAATGGGCCGGTGGTCAGGGCCGGACAAGTTGCGGTAGGTAAGCCTGATGCCACGGATATGGGGCTGAGTCTGGATGAAGCGGTGCAGGTCCAGCAGGATGGAGGTGGCAGTCACATGACGCGAGCTGATGGGGACCACCACAGGCACATCTGTGGACCAAGGTTTTAGAGGGTCCTCTCTGGTCTCACAGTACAGGCCAGCAGTCCCAGGCAGACAATGGCAGCCCCTCTGACCCAGTGGGTCGACCTGGCACCGCCCCCCATTCTGACAGGGCCCAGAACACTGGGGCTGATCACTGGTTTGATGGGACTCAGAGGGGGCTATGGACGAGGGGTTACTCATTTGCAGTAAGGGGCTGGAGGTGGCGTTTGTGTGTACTGTGTCTGGATGTGTAGTCATGTGACCAACCAAAGTGCTTTCAGAAAATGCACTGGCTCCTACTGTACTGGTGTGCAGACATCCAAAGTCTTTGTATTCTAGTTCAGAGAGCATTTTCCCAGCATTAACCAGAGGAAAGTGGCACCTGGTCTCCTCTGGCCTCCCAAGGGTTAATGTCTTCTCTCTGAGCCACACAGAGAACCAGGCCAGAGGACAGAGGCAGTTGAAGGGGTTCTCTGCTGCTGTGAGGTGCACCAACCGGGGGAAATTGTCCAGGAACCCCTGGGGGATACTCTGAAGGTTCAGTCCACTCAGGTCCAGCTCCTGGAGACCACTGAATTTATGGAAATCCTCAGCCTTCAGCTCTCTAAGAGGATTACCAGCCAGGCTCAGCCTAATGAGTCCCCTGAGGTTGTCCTGCCTTAATGCCGGAGGAACCTCAACCAACTGGTTCATAGAGATGTCCAAGTAATGCAAGTTTTGCAGAGAAGCAATCAGATTTGTGTCTAAAGAGGTTAGGCCCAAAGAGGAGACCTTGAGGGCCTCAAGGTGAGGAATCTGCAGGTCAGATGGTCCCAGAGTAGGAAGGTTGTTGTAACTGAGGTCCAGAAGCAGGAGTCGAGGAAAGGAAAGCGCTGGTAGAGAAGTGAGCAGGTTTTCATGGAGTTTAAGTTCTAGTAGGTTCTGCAAACTTTCAAATGCTCCCATTTGAATGATCTGAATCTGGTTTCCATAGAGGTAAAGGCGCTCAAGCCGAACTAGCCCTGAGAAGCTACCTTTGGAAATGTGACTGATCTGGTTGGAGGACAGGTCCAGGTTCTTCAGCTTTAGGAGCATCTCAAAGGCTCCATCAGGAACCTCGTTCAGGTGGTTCTGACTCAGGTCCAACATCTGCAGCTGGCCCAGGTGCTGGAAGTCCTCTGCACTCAGAGTGGAGATGCCGTTGTTGAAGATGTAGAGCTGCTCCGTGCTGGACGGCACGGGGGGCACAGTGCTGGAGCGGCGCATGAAGCAGAAGACCGAGTCGGGTGAGGGACAGGAGCAGTCTTCTGGACAATCTGAGGACAGGGCTCGAACACAGAAGAGCAGGAGGAGCAGCACAGAGGGCAGCATGGTGTGACAGCTCCTATGGGGCAAAATACACAGGAAAAAAGCTTTAATAAAAAAAACCCAAAGCTTTAATAAAAAAAAACCTTTAATATCACTATATATATATATATATATATATATATATATATATATATATATATATATATATATATATATATGAACATGAGAAACTAGAGAAATACCATGGGCTCAGGGAAGAGCTGGAGAAGGCGTGGTGATCGGAGCACTCGGGGCTGTAACCCCCAGACTTAAGGAGTGGCTACAGCAGATCCCAGGAAAAACATCAGACATCTCAGTCCAGAAAAGTGCAGTACTAGGAACAGCAAAGATACTGCGCAGAAGTATCAACAGCTCTTCACCCGCACTGTAAGCAGTGTTGGTGAAGCACTGCTTCCCCCTCCTGGGGATGTTGATCCTTTGAGGATCTCCTCAATCCCACCATCACTTCTTCTGACGAGGAAGCAGAGGCTGGGGACTTAGAGGTGGACTCTAAGTCACTGAGGTGGTTGGCAAGCTCCTCGGTAGCAAGGCTCCGGGGTTGGTTGAGATCCATCCTGAGTATTTTAAGTCTCTGGATGCTGTGTGTTGGCTGACACGTCTCTGCAACACGTGAGATTGACAGGTGGATAGGTGCAGTGTCGGCAGTGATGTAATCGCTGTATCAGACCGTTGTGGTGAAGAGGGAGCTGAGCCGAAAGGCAAAGCTCTCAATTTACCAGTCAATCAATGTTCCTACCCTCACCTATGATCATGCTTTGGGTAATGACCGAAAGGACAAGATTGCTGATACAAGTGGACAAAATGAGTTTCCTCTGCAGAGTGGCTGGGCTTAGAGATAGGGTGAGGAGCTCAGTCACATGGGAGGAGCTCGGAGTAGAGCCGCTGCTCCTCCACGTTGAGAGGAGCCAGCTGAGGTGGCTCGTGCATCTGTTCTGGATGCCTTCTGGACGCCTCCCTTGGGAGGTGTTTCGGGCACGTCCCACCGGGAGGAGGCCATGGGGAAGACCCAGGACACACTGGAGGGACTATGTCTCTCAGCTGGCCTGGGAACGCCTTGGGGTCCCCCCGGAGGAGCTGGAGGAAGTGTCTGGGGTGAAGGAAGTCTGGGAGTCCCTGCTTAGACTGTTGCCCCCGCGACCCAGCCCCTGATAAGCGGAAGAAAATGGATGGATGGGTGGTGTTTCTTGTCTCAATGTACACTCCTGCATTTTATGCTATTTTGTGGAACATTCCAGACAAAATTATAATTATAGCTTCATAGAGAAAAGAAGGTTTGGGACCCCTTAGAGAGGCGAGTACTCATTTACATTTACTTAAGTAACTTTTTGTCTTTTGTGGTTTTAATCTGAATGAAACAAATAATGTACTGGTCAGGATACCACGGCTCAACAGCACACTGCAAGGTTAGCAAGTCACATTAGCATCTAAAAGTTAGCTTCTGTCATGACATGTGTAACACTCCGTTACTGTGTAATAACTCATACATTGTACAAACTATTAGCTCATAAATGTCCCAAATGACATAAAATCGTACAATTAGGTAGTGATCATATAATGAATAATTAAACAGAAATACACAATTTTTAACGATATCAGTGACCCACCTCATGCCCTTTTAAAAGACACTGTACCTTTCAGACTACTTTTCTATCAGAATACTTTTACTCCGATACCAATATTTCCATTGACGTAACAGTATTCTTACTTGAGTAAAGGTTTTAGTGACTCTTCTCACTGTGAGTAAGCCTACAAGTGACAAAAGCTTTATTTTGACAATATGACATGATTTGAACATTTGTGTTTCTTGATATGGTTTTGTATAATTTAGTTTAATTTTTGTGTTTATCCTTGGAAAACAAATAGATTTTGTGCCTTGAAAATTGACTCTTGTGAGCTTGTGAGCAACATTATAACACAACAACATAGTGTTGTTACCTCCTCAAAAACATGCATTATGTTTCATTCACACATGTTTGAGTAACCTTTATTATTAGGCTGTTTCCAAAGCTCAAAATGCTCTGTTCCATGTTGTGATGTCACGAAGCAGTAATTTTCAATTATACAAATACATTTTTACACTTACTTGAATAATTTCCACTACTTTGAAGTTCTACTGGATTAACATTATACTGAAGTGATTTCATTCTTACTTGAGCACAGTTTTCGTCTTCTGTACCAATCTCCACTAAAATATGAAGAACAGAAGTATATTTTTAAAAAGGGGAAAACCCCAAATCTGAAGGTTGTCCAGAGTGTGCGTCAGAAACAATACGCCCTGAAGCTGGCCCTGCACATTCCTCCTGCACAGCTGGAACTGTTTACCCATGATGCACTGCAGCTCCTCGGAGCGTGGGAGGGAGGGGGTGTGCGATAAGAGAAGTGGACTGGGAGAGAAAAAAATAGTACAGATACAAATTTGTGCTGGTTAGGTTCATGTTGCTTCTAAACATTACAGAAGGTATAGCAGAGGTGGTAGAATAGCCAGAAAATTGTACTCAATTAAGAACAAGATGGATGTTACTTCAACACAAACACTACTCAAGTAGAAATAAATGTGTGCTGCTATATAATTACTCTGAAAAGTACAATTTCTTAAAAAGTTACTCAAGTGAATCTAACTACCCACCTCTGTACTTACTACATTCTCCAATTTTATTTTCTTCTTCTAATTATTATCGTTAGTCTTATTGTTAGTCTTTTGCTACAAATGAAAAAAAAATCCTCTGTTTGCTAGCTTGATCTGCAGCTATCCATCGGTGGTGATGACAGCTACATCTCTCTTTGGTCTAATGATGTTCACATTGATGTTGGTTCCCATGGGCACTGTCATTTTCAAGCAGCTCTTGAGGTCAAAATATGTCTGTTGTCTTCATCTAATTAGATCACATTTATTGTCCATAAATAGGAAGTGTGTGTTGGTATGCTAGTTGCTATTAGTTTTAAAGTGACAGCAAAACTCTCCATTGATCTCTGGGAGATCCTATTTAATTGATCGTTTCACTTCACAGCACAACACTTAGTCATCTGAGAAGAGTCCCATGCATTTCAGAGCATGTTTTCCAATTACCTTACTGTCTTTAGTAAAGGAGAATAGGAATAAGTCCCACTGTCCCACTTCCCTCTGACTGTTGGCTGCCTCAGTGATGACTGAACTTTAGCCGACCCCTTCCTTATCGCAAACATACCTAGAGTTTTGTTTTGTTTCATTCACATGTTTAACACACAAATCCTGCATATTTAGGCTTCTCTCATTTTTCTCTCAAATGGGAAACAAGTTGTTCCACCTTGTGAAGTGCTGGAGTAATAAAGTAAGTGCTCTTCTGTGTTGATGTGTGATGTGTGATGATTTCAGCCCTGGAACTGTCCATCTCTAATGAACAAAAGGTAAAAGGTAATTGTTAACTTGAAAAGGGCCACTACACGAGGTAGAACAGAGCATTTTGAGCTTTGGTGATAGACAGACTGATAAACCAGGATTACAAATTTGAATGAAATAAAACAACAACTCCATGTATGTTTTAGTGGGGTAAGTAAGGGTTAAACAACAAGGAGCAGTATGTTGTAACATGTAACATGTTGTAACACACCAACATAAGGCTCCATGGTAATATAAAAGAAAGCACTACTAGTTATTGCAGAGAATCACAGTCTATTGTCTAAAGCAGGGGTGTCCACAGTTTTTAGGCATGCGAGCTACTTATAAAATGACCAAGTCAAAATGATCTACCTACTACAAAAATGCAAATCATTTATTTATTTACAAATATATTGAGAATTCTTTACAAGTACAGTCTATGTTGATGTACCTTACATAACTGCATGAACCCGTATTGTGCAACTTTGTACATTTTTTGTCATTACCTTACTCTGATGACTTGCACTGGATGGAATCAGCTAGGGATGCATAGTCCGGACAGTAGCTGCTGACAGCCAGCATCAAGTACACTTCTAAATGATCATCAGCCATGGTGGAACGATACTTGGACTTAATGATCTTCATGTAGGAAAAGGCTGACCACATAAAAATGTTTTTATAAAGCTATTTCCGCAAAAAGACAAGGAGCGGCGCGCTGACGTGAGGCAGATGGACAGGTAGGAGTAATCCTGGCCATATTAATGTGAAGGAGAGGATCTGCACGCTGGACATTGAACTTATGGTTTTGGGAATACGTCCATATTATTTACCGAGGGAATTTCTGTCTGTCCTGTTCATCGGATTATAGGATGAAGGGGCAGCCTGTGACAGGATACACGCTGTAGTCGCTGGGCTGCAGTCTAAACACCCAGAGGCTTTATTACTGATTTCTGGAGACTTCAACCATGTTTCACTGGACAGTGTTTTACCCACACTTCACCAGTATGTGGATTGTAAAACTCAGGACAATAGAACTATTGACTTGCTGTATGCCAATCTTGTCCTGTTAACGCCTCAGTATGTCCCTGCAGTGAAGAGGCAGCCTGTCACCACTAGGACTGTAAGGAAGTGGAGTCAGGAAGCCAGCAATGCCCTTCAGGACTGCTTCGAGACCACAGACTGGAATGTGCTCTGCCTGCCACATGGGGACAACACTGACAGCATAACAGACTGTATAACAGATTACATCAGCTTCTGTGAGGATACAGCCGTCCCCACACGCACTGTCCGCTGTTACCCCAATAACAAGCCTTGGATCACCAGCCAGCTGAAGGATCTACTTAATAAGAAGAAGCGGGCCTTCAACTCTGGTGATAAGGACGAGGTGAAGAGGGTGCATTCCAGCTCAGACTAGGGCAAGAAGCATATGGGAAGAGGCTTGAGGCAAAACTCAAGGATGAAGGCCATTACTGGCAGCACTCGATCAAAGCTGCAGGACAATAGCCCATACAGATCAAACCGGCTCAATTTGCATTTTAATCATTTCTCATCCCCTGACACCCCCCATCCCTACACCTCCCAGACACCCAATTCACACCTCACCACAGACCACTCAGACGACCATTCATCAGCCCATCACCTCTGCTCCCACACCTGCTCCCACCCCCACGGAGGAACCCAGCTCTGTGTCTTTGTCACCTGCGCAGGTGAAAAGGCAGGTGGAGAAAGTTCACCATAACAAGTCTCCTGGACCGGACCAAGTCAACCCCCGAATACTGAGAACATGTGTTGCTCAGCTCACTGGGATCTTTCACTATCTCTACACACTTGAGCCTGAAGCTTGAGAGGATACCGGTGCTATGGAAGACCTCCTGCATTGTGCCTGTGCCCAAGAAGCCTATTCCATCTGGACTTAATGACTTCAGACAAGTGGCTTTGACATCTCATGTCATGAAAGTGTTTGAGAGACTTGTTCTGGCTCAGCTCAGACCTCTGGTGGCACCATACCTGGATCCTCTACAGTTTGCCTATCAGGCCCACATTAGTGTGGATGATGCTTTGATCTATCTTTTGCAGCGGGCTCACTCTCACCTGGATAGTGTTAAGGGCTCTGTGAGGATATTGTTCTTCGATTTCTCCAGTGCTTTTAA
Source organism: Taenioides sp. WSHXM2023 (assembly GCA_029959045.1). Taxonomy (NCBI): domain Eukaryota; kingdom Metazoa; phylum Chordata; class Actinopteri; order Gobiiformes; family Gobiidae; genus Taenioides; species Taenioides sp. WSHXM2023. Next base: position 36,509,876 of record CM057090.1, read on the forward strand.
CACTATCCAGCCCTTTCTGATGAGTGAGAAGCTGCTCAGGATGGGTGTCAGCTCCTCCATTGTCTCCTGGATTAATGACTACCTGTCAGGCAAGCCTCAGTATGTGAGACTGGGGACCACCCTGTCTGGACACTGTGGTCAGTAATGTAGGAGCCCCCCAGGGTACAGTCCTGTCTCCATTCCTATTCACTCTGTACACCTCTGATTTCCAGTAGAGCTCTGGGTCCTGCCATCTACAGAAGTTCTCTGATGACTCTGCAGTGGTAGGGTGTATCAGGGATGGACAGGAGCTGGAGTACAGGACACTGATTGCAAACTTTGTGGAGTGGTCCCAGGCAAACCATCTGCTGCTGAACGTTGACAAGACCAAGGAACTGGTGATTGACTTTAGGAGGAAGAGGACACCAGTGGAGCCCATTACCATCCAGGGCCAGGACGTGGAAATAGTGGACTGCTACAAGTACCTTGGCGTACATGTGAATAACAGACTGGACTGGAGGGACAACTGTAATGCTGTCTACAAGAAGAGCATGAGCAGACTCTACTTCCTGAGAAAGCTCAGGTCTTTCAATGTGTGCAGCAAGTTACTGGCGATCTTCTACCAGTCTGTGGTGGCCAGCGCGCTGTACTTCGCTGTGGTCTGCTGGGGGAGCGGTACCAGGAAGGGACATTGGGCGGATTGACAAACTGATCCGTAAAGCGGGTTACGTGATCGGCTGTGAGCTGGAGACATTTGTCACAGTGAGGGACAGGAGGTCACTGGACAAACTGCTCTCCATTATGGACACTCCTGCTCACCCACTGCACCAGACTATAGAGGGACAGAGGAGCTCATTCTCCAACAGGCTCCTTCAGCTCCGCTCAAACAGTGAGAGATTCAGGACTACATTCATACCATACGCCATACAGTTGTACAACAACTCCTTCTTGTCTCTTGTATATAGCTGTGACTTTATAGTTTATTTATAGTTTATTACTTATATTTCTATTTTATTTTGACTTATACATTTACATTTATTTTTATTTTTATAATTATGTCTCATTTGACATCTGTCTCTTGCTCTTTTTGCTACACCATCTATTTTTGTTCTTCTCTGTTATTATATTATATTGTGATGTTTGAGCTACTGTATCCAAATAATTTCTCTTGTGGATCAATAAAGTTTGTCTAAGTCTAAGTTTAACCTGCCCTGTGATACACACTGGTACACAAGGACACACGCTGTTGCGAACAAGCCGCACGCGCTGGTGACGTGCCGCTCACTGTCCGCGGGTTCTAGACGGGCACACAGGCTGCAGTGAGAAGCCCTACACCGGGACAAGTTTATTGCCGGCGGCAGCAGCTGTAATGAAATATGATCGCACTTGTCTCAAGACCAAGACCGGTCTCGAGTACTACGACTCTACGATCTACCCACACTACCTTGGCGATCGCACCCCTGGTTTAATGAATTAGTGTTTTTATTATTATTATTATTATTATTATTATTATTATTATTATTATTATCATTGTTGTATTGTATTGTGTATCAACTCTATTTATTAGCATCAAAATCCAAAGAATAAAGACGACATATTGTGCTTTTGTCTACTATATAGTTATGTCATATTCCATGCCACCCATGCATCACTGTGTTATAATTTGGGCACTTTAAATCGCAATATTCATCTAAAACAACTTAATGAAAGAAACCAGTCTGCTGATTTTGTCACTTGTAGACTTACCAGTCTGCTGATTTCTGGGTTGGAATTTGTGGAGCACAATCGGAGCATATTCCTGCTGGCCCCTTTACGTCCCATCTTAGCAGTAGACGTTATCACGACTAAGATGTGATGTCGGCCTCTTATATGGATAGCTGCAGATCATGCTAGCGAGCAGCCGATTTTATTTTCATTTGTACCGTTTGACGACACTGCCAAATCCTGTATCACCTGCTATGATAAAATTGGAGAACGAAGTACAGAGCAGTGGGTCTGATGGAGTTGAAAACAGAGCAGTGATGTCTTGAATACAGGATAATAAAGATTACTCAAGCATACATCACTGTAAATAAACCTTCAAGAGGGTAACATGGTTAAAAGCAAAAAGTTAATTTTGCAGGTCTCCATTAAAAGTAACAAAATAGCATACATATTGTCAGAGGTGGGTAGTACTCACTTAATTTATTCAGTTTTTTTTTTTGTTTTTTTGTTTTTTTGAGTAAAAGTTGTGCTGCTTCTTCCGACTGTGAGTAAGTCTACAAGTGACAAAAGCTTTATGTTGACAATAGGAAATGATTTGAACATTTGTTTCTTGTACTGCTCCTTCAGATATGTGTTAGTATTTCTCATTTTTGTTTCTGTCCTTATACAAGACCAGATTTTGTACACTATTTAATATGTTTGCTCTTTAAGTTACTCTTATTTGAGTAATTGTTTTCCCAAATACTTTTTTACTCTTACTTGAGTAATTACTTGGACCACTACATTGTACTTTTACTTGAGTAGTATGATTTTTTTTGCATGTTGACCACTTTGGAGTAAAGATTCTTTCCCTTCTTTCTTGTCAAACACACAAAAGCAGGTCAAATGGGTGAGAGACATAAGAAGTAGGCTGGCTGCTGGTGCAGAGGTGGAGTCAGGACTCGACTCGAGCCAAAACTGTTTAAACAAACAGACTCAAGTGTGTGGAGGAGGGAACATGACATCACCACCACATGGGCCACTGGAGCACTGGGGCTCTGACGAGGGCTACACAACACTTCAAATTAAAGAGGGGGCATTACACTTCTATGGGGTATTGCATAATAACATATTTTGATTACTATGTTACATTTTACAGTCTTACGTCCATATTAAGTTTTATACGTCACTCCCTCTTAAGAGCCCTATCACAACACAATCACCACGCATCCTGCTAATGAAACTACCGCACATCAGGTTTGTCAAGTTGCTGTGTACAGTTTTGTATCATCTTTTTGTATATTTATGGAAATATAACATGTTCTAAAATGCATGGGATTCTTGGATTAGTTTAACTTTTGTGCTATTTTCTGATCTCTGTTATAATGTAGTTTCCCAAACATACCTGTGTTTTGTTTCATTCACACATATTTAACACACAAACCCTGCATATTTAGGTTCTGCTCTCAGCTGAAAACACCTTGTGATGTATAGAAAGTGCTCCACTGTTTTTTAAACTCCATACACCTTCACTAGAATTGTTTTCAGCCCTGGAATTGCCAATCTCTACTGAACTAAAGATAAAAGGGAGCTGTTAACTTGAAAATTACCGCTTCATGACATCACAAGGTGGAACAGAGCATTTTGAGCTTGGAGATGTAGCCAGTAAAGAGTTACTCAAACGTGTGAATGAAACAAAACACAGCTCCAGGTATGTTTTTAAGGAGGTAACAACAACATTGCTTAAAGTTCATAAGATCATTCAAGCTCAATATATGACCTTCATATTTCAGTCCTCTGTAATGCTCCTGGTGTTGTTTACAATTTGCACTCTGAACAGAATCCTACTTTCTGAAAATAAATCGCAAATCAAATCGCAATTGCAGCCCAGTTTTGGAGACTTGTTTAGCACGTCCCCTCACAGCAAGAAGGTTCGGGCTCTAACCAAGATCCCAGTGCGTCAGACATTGCCTTAGTGAAGGATGGGTTAAAGCACAAGCCAACAGTGACAACTGTAGCTAGAGACTAGAGCAGGGAGCTGAAGGGGACATGGTGCTGGCAGGATCTGGGCCAAAAACAAATACACAAAGAAGTAATATATTTTGCCTGGTAAAAATGAAATTAAATAGACAGTGTCCATCCTGTTCAGTTCCAAACGTGCACAGTGCTTGTAAAATATGCTGCTGAAATTGTGAGAGGGAGAAATGGTTCCAGTCTTACTCTGAATGAAGTATTACTGTACTATTACTACTGTGGATTTTAAGGACAGGTGGAACCAGAAGTCTACCTTCTGACTCTGTGGTGGAATCAACCATCTTTATTTTTAGCAAAATTAGCACATTTCCAATGAGTGTTACTAGATGATCCAAAAATATAGAGATGTGTATGTGGTGTCATGATCACCGCTCCTACTGATATCATAGTTACTAATTATTTGACAAATATATTTAATGTATTATTTTACCATATGTTAACCATATACCATATATAACCATATACATCGTGACAGCAAATCCTACAGTCAGTTGGTAACCTCTTCACGTTGAGACGCTGTTTCCATACATCACAATATGGAAGCAGGAAAAAGAAAGTCATATTTTTGCAGACTCCACGGTTGAAGAAAGTTCACACCTGTCTGACAGAGGCACACTGTTATTGTGTCCCCGGGCAAGACATTTACCCTCTGTACTTATTGCATTCGATACCTTGGCCAGAAACGCGTCGGCTACATAAAGATCTAGGCTTTATATGGCAACGGTAATTGATTCTCATCTAGTTTTACACCATGTGTTATTCACAGAGCTAATGATTGCATTCTGTGTAGACTTGTGGGGTAGTTATACAGTTGTAACATTACCTTCATGGAGAGGGTTCGTCCAAAGCTCCCATCAAGCAACTTTTGCGCAAGTCCTTCAGAAAGTGGAGTATCCAGTCAGCGCACGCTCGAGCTCTGACTCAAAAAGTGCTTCTCACGCGGCTCACCTTGGTCAACGCGAGGTCGCGGTGCGGGACGTTGCGTTGTAAACGCGTGGAGCAGTCCACAGAAGCCCACGGCAGCGCGGAGAATACGGACAGAACAAACACTTGCGGGAGCGGGCGGTACCACAAACGCCGTGCGCGCTCCTGAGCAAAGCGCGTCCCCGTGCCTCCTGCACCTGAACAAACATCAGCGCTTCACTCTCCGCTGCGGGCTACAGGAATGTTCCCAAAGAGAGTGTGCGCTAGGAAGCCGATTCAGAGCCACGCACCGGTCTGAGCGCACCTCCAGCGCAACAATCCAACAGCCTGACCGCGGCTGAAATATTCTGGCGAGGGATCAGACTCCAGGCAGGTCATGTCTGATTTAGCAGTTTCTGCTTTGCGTGGAATGTGCCCCAGTATATGGTATTAAACTCACGGATCTCGATTTTATTCAGTTAGGCTACGTTTTCTAAATTTATGGTTAAATAAATGAATGAATAAATGAATAAATAAATAAAGCTGACTCACCTCTCCAAAAATCTGTCTTCTGCTTTGCCTAGTGCTGTGACCTGCTTGTCTTTAATGTAGATAGGCAAGATAAGTATATTGCCAGACTAGTGAACACTCTAGGCCAGAAAGTTACAGTGCACGTTTAAGAGTGTAACCTGCTGAGGAAATGATGTATATATAGCCTTGGTGGTAATAAGCACTTAGTACTTACTTTTTTACTAATTACAAAACACGTTTACATACTTAGTGTTAGGCCATTAAAAAGGAACCATGTGTGTTAATAACTGCCTTGTTATACTACTTTTTTTTTTCCTAAATCCAAATCTAATACACATGCTTATATGTGTTTTGCAGTATACCCTAATCTAAAGCATGTACTACTTTTGTAACCATGAATGATCACCATGCACAGACGGTATGAAAATGTCACTTTTTATTTGAACCACATTTAGTGCCCAAACAAACAAGCTTTTATTCAACTATGATTATTTTTTCATCCCAAACCACTTCAAACAGGGATACAGGAGGGTGAGAGGGAATCTGACACACACCATCTAATACTACACTGTACACAGGTTTATTCAGATGAAGATATATTGTCTTTGTGTCTGCTATATAGTTATAATCTATGGTAACTGTGACTCATTCTGTTATAATTTGTACATTTTTAATCACAATATAGAGTATATAATATAAAAAACAAAAAACAAAAAAAAAAAAAAACAAGTCTGCTGATTTCCGCATTAGAAAAGTGTGGTGTAGGGATGCACTGACACAGCCTTTTCTGTTCCGATAGCAATCTCTATACTTTGGCTTTAAGTATCTGCTGATACCTGATATCAACCAATACTAGGGCAGAAATTGATTTCCTATAAACACAAATGACGTATGGTAAAATGTGTTTTGTAACTGTTATTCCTCATTTAAAGTAACTATAAAACAGTATTGAAAAATATTACATGATGTTTTGAGCCAATATTGACCACAAATTATTCTTATTACACCAGTTCAAAACAAAGAACAAAGATTACTCACACATGCACAAATCACTCTAAATACAACTTTGAGAAGGTAAATGAGAAGGGAAACAATTATAACATGGTTAAAGGTTCTAAAAAAGTAGATTTTGCATAATAGGTCCACTTTAATATGAAATTAATAGTAAAATGTGAGCCTCATGCACATGACTGCTGCCTGCAGGGGGCATACACGGACAGGTCCGAGGTCAGGCTCACGTGCAGCTCCCATGGAAATTGATTGACAGGTCTGTGCTGTGAGCTAGGATGCAGTCTGCTCTGTCGGATCATCAGCCGCACATCCTCATCATCCAAGAGCCGCACCAGCTCCCCGTCCTCGTCCCTGTAGTTTAGAGCGATGTCCTCCTCCCGGAAAACTGTCCTACACACCACAGCACTGTTAGACCCTGTCCAACACTGTCCTAAACCTATAGACCACCACCCTGTCCTACAGACCACACTGTCCTACAGACCGCCACTGTCTTACATTGTTCTACACCATCCTACAGACCACTACACTCTCCTACACTGTCCTACAAACCACCACACTGTCCTTCTACACTGTCCTTACAGACCATCACACTCTCCTACACTGTCCTAATAAGTGTAACTGTCATATTTACATTTATAGCAAAAGGAGAAATTTAATTTGTCAACTGGACAGAGTTTATTTGGTCGACTACGTTTCGCAGCTCATCCAAGCTGCTTCTTCAGTTCTGGTCAGATGCTGGCGGACACTGCTTTATATCTGCTTGCTAGTGAAGACTGCAGTGAGCGCTACATTGGAGAAACAAAACAGCCACTTCACAAAAGGATGCATCAACACAGACGGGAAAACCAGGGTGGGCCGCAATCTGCCGTACATCTCCACCTAAAAGCCACAGGCCACTCCTTTGAGGACAGTGAGGTCCAGATCTTGGCCAGAGAAAAGAACTGGTTTGAGAGGGGAGTTAAAGAAGCTATTTTGGTCAAGAAAGAGAATCCTTCCTTGAACAGAAATGGGGGTCTCAGACATCATTTGTCTCCCATCTATAACTCTATCCTCAAACCTAAATCAAAACAAACTGGGAAAACAATGGGACTAGCCAGGACATGTCCAGAGGTGTGAGAAAACACCCATCATGGCCCTGAATGGATATGCTAAGTACTCCCCCACTCCCACTCCATATTGAATAGACACACCTAACTAACAGAAACTGTAAACAACTCCATATTGAATAGACTCACCTGACTAACAGAAACTGTAAACAAATGTGTTGTCTCAGAGTAATTTTCATTGTAATTAAGCTCCTCCCTTCAAGCAGATATAAAGCAGTGTCCGCCAGCATCTGACCAGAACTGAAGAAGCAGCTTGGATGAGCTGTGAAACGTATTCGACCAAATAAACTCTGTCCAGTTGACAAATTAAATTTCTCCTTTTGCTATGGATTCTACTTGGACGACTGAGGGATTCTACACACATATTTACATTTGTTGACCAGGTTTATGGTTCATTTGTCTCTAATTGCTGGGCCTATCCACATGAAACAAAACTGGCACAAAGTTCAATGTCTTGTCTTCTCTGCCAGTATAAATAAACAAAAGTGAAATTATATTCAGATTCAGAAAGTATTGCCATTTAATGTGATAAGATTACTATGCCAAGTTTGAGGAGCCAGTCCCAAACAAATAAGGTTCAATATCATAAGTGGTGGATCATAAGTTTGCATTCTATAAAATTCTAGAAAAACATCCAAACACAGTATGTAAAATCCCTCAGTCGTCCAGGTAGAATCCATGGCAAAAAAAGGAGAACATTTAATTTGTCAACTGGACATAGTTTATTTGGTTGAATACGTTTCGCAGCTCATCCAAGCTGCTTCCTCAGTTCTGGTCAGATGCTGGCGGACACTGCTTTATATCTGCCTGAAGGGAGGAGCTTAATTACAAGTAATTAAGCTCCTCCCTTCAGGCAGATATAAAGCAGGGAGGAGGTTAATTACAAGTAATTAAGCTCCTCCCTTCAGGCAGATATAAAGCAGTGTCCGCCAGCATCTGACCAGAACTGAGGAAGCAGCTTGGATGAGCTGCGAAACGTATTCAACCAAATAAACTATGTCCAGTTGACAAATTAAATTTTCTCCTTTTTTTGCCATCCAAACACAGTGTTGTCATGGTGTAGGGCAGTGTAAAGTGGACCTGTGTGATTGGGCCCACCTCATGCGGGACAGCAAGTCCTTGAAGGCGGGCTGAGTCCCTAGAGCCTCCTGCACACACACATCTCTGTTGGGCACATTACACGTGTCACAGGCAAATCAGACAAGTCAGATTAATGTACAGTCAATTACACAGCACACCACTATCTCCACTATCTCATGTGTCTGACAGCACTGCAAACCCTTGGCCAATGAGCTTCATGATGAAGTCTTCATGATGAAATGGTTTTTACTTCACAGCTGGCTACTAAAAAAAAACAAAAAAAAACTTTTGAATGTTTTATGTTTGCTTGTTGGCCTCATCCCACATGTGTCATTCATGGTTTGGATGCCTTCAGTCAGAATCTACAATGTAAATAATGATGGAAATGTAAAAGAAACATACATGAAAGTGTGTCCAAACATTTGACTGGGAGTGCATTGTGTAATTTATGAGCTACTGTGGGCAAGTATGTTCTCTTGTTTCTCTTTGTTTTTTTTTTTTTTGTTTTTTGTTTTTTTGGTATTTTATATTTTGTATTTTATACTTTTGCTCCACTGGAACAAAATTAGAGTCTATCTTTAAGTCTATTTCTAAATTATAATTTTTTTAGCCATTATCTATTATCTTGTTTTATTGCATGTTCCATTTTCCTGCTGTTCTTGAACTGTGCGTTGCAACACTGGAATTTCCCCACTGTGGGACTAATAAAGGCATATCTTATCTTATCTTATCTTATAATTACAGCGAGTGACTGCAATGGAACGAACGGGTGCAATGCAGTGAAATAGAACTTCTAAATGTGTGTTTAACAAGTTAGTGTTAAATGTGTGCTCTAACATGATCCTGTCATCACTGGTCTTGTCTTTGAGCGTCTGTCCTGTCTGTACACAGTCTGTGGAAATGGTGTGTGTTTAGGTTTTGTTTTTTGTAACAGCAGCCGGCAGGGGGGCTGCACATGGAAATGAGCCCAATCTTACATATTTACATTTGTCTAAATGAATATGCACTGTTCCCCCTTTTCTTAATTAAATAAATAAACCTCTACTTGAGTAATATTGTATTGTGAGCATTATGACTCAAGTTTAGTTTACTCTTCATTGCTCTACTATATGTCTTCGTGGCAAAATAGTTCAAGTTATTGACAGTATTGCGGCGTCCACCTTTGTCGTCCACCTTTTCCTGTTCCATTGTCCGGAGGAGAATTCCCAACTTCCTTCCAGTGAGATTAAGTCTGTTCATAAACCGCTCTGTACAGAATGAAGCAGTGCTCCCTGGATCCAAAAACGCATACGTCACCACAGTCTTATGTCCTCTTTTGGACTTTACCTGGACAGGCAGGATCGACAGTGTACAGTCCTGTTTTCCGGCCCCAGTTAAACCACTAGACTGACCAACCACCACATCACCTTCTCTGGCCTCTTCTGAGCAGCTACTTGCCTGCGAAGAACCATCTTGTCTCGTTTCGGAGTGGACATGCAACAACGTGGGGTGCTTAAGATTGCATACTCTACACGTCAGATGCTTCCTGCAATCTCGACTTCTGTGCCCGATGCACAAATAACCAAAGCACAACTTGTTTTCCTTCACAAAAGACATCTTTTCATCGAGTCTTCTTATCCAATAGAAGGCAAACATCCAAAGCATGACCAGCTCCACAAAACAAGCACATTTTTATGGACAGGTCCTTCTCTCTTTTATTCACAGGCTCAACTCTCCTTTCTGCAGGTGCTACTGTAGTGGCAAAACTACTACCTTTAGGTTTTGGACCAGTCCGAGGCTTCACAAGTTTGAACTCTCTTCCTGTCCCTGGTGAGTCCTGTATGTCTCCGAACAGGGGATCACTTGCGATTTTTACTTGCTTCTCAACAAAATTTACAATGTTATGGAATGTGGCTCTGCGACAAAACTTTTCCTGGAGATCACAGGCCACATTTCTCCACCGGTCCCTAAGCTTGTAGGGTAGCTTCTTTACAATTGTTTGCATGTTGGTGGGAACATTCAGGTCGCCCACACAGTCTCCCATAGAATTGCAGCATTCATGCAGCAACAAACTATATGCCTGAAGTGCCTTGACGTCCTCACCTCTCAACGCAGGCCAGGCAAGCACCTTCTCCATATAGGTGGAGGCTACTTTGAAAGGGTCTCCAAAATGCTCTTGAAGCAGACACTTAGCTTGGATGTAGCCACGAGCAGGAGGCAGGTGATGACAGCTTCGGACCAAATCTCTGGGCTGGCCTCGGGTATACTGTTCAAGATAATACAAACAGTCCTTGTGATTTTGAGTTCTAGCTTCAATGTTGTGCTCAAAAGCTCTGATGAAGGTTTGATCTTGCACCGGATCTCCATCAAAGGCATGCAGGTCTCTTTTGGGGAGAAGAAAAAGTGACCAAAGTTTTTCAACCAACAAAGATGTGATTTCATTTTGTTTTTCCAGGACTGTGAGTAAACGCTGATCGGAAGTGTACCCTGTTGTTTTTTATATTTTATATTTTTGCTCCATCGGAACAAAATTAGAGTCTATCTTTAAGTCTATTTCTAAATTATTATTTTTTTAGCCATTATCTATTATCTTGTTTTATTGCATGTTCCATTTTCCTGCTGTTCTTGAACTGTGCGTTGCAACACTGGAATTTCCCCACTGTGGGACTAATAAAGGCATATCTTATCTTATCTTGTATGTGTGGATGGATCAGACTGGGGGAGTGGAACATCTCGACATACTTCACCGCTGGGTAGCACTGACAGACCGGCCCCAGTGACAGCAGCATGGAGCTCAGCCTGATAACTCACCTTAGGCTTTACAGTAGCAGAGCCTGAAAGCAGAGCACTCCTCCCAGCCTCTGTCTGTGATGGCTGGATGGTGAATGCAGGCACAAATGTAGCAGCATCTGCATTTAACTGCACAGTCTTAGTTCCCTTCAAATATGAATTCATCCAGTCTGATTTGGCAGAAATGTGAGATCCTTCTGAAGCCTGTAATACACTTATTTTGGCGATAGAGGCAGCCAGCTCCATGTCCAAATCAAGCTCCTCTTTCTTCCTCCTCAACAATTCCTGCTGCTCCTCCATTTTTCTGCGCAGGTGCTCCTGCTGCTCCTCCAGAACATGCTTCTCCCTCAGAAGCCTCTGCCGGGCCATAAGAGCTGCAGTCTCTGCCTCAACCTTCAATCTGGCAGAGGATGTGGAGGACACAGTGGACTTACTCACCACTGTGCTGCGCTTCTTTGTTTTACAGGACACGTTGGAAACACTGTCACTCGGCCCGATTTCCTCAGCTGCATTTTGCATACCCTTTTGTGGACCAACACCACTGCCATTAGACAGAGGAGGGTCTACAGATGGAGCACAAGATGATTCCACAGCACCCTCTGTAAGACACTGAGTGACAGCAGAAACAAATGGCAGCTCCAGTAGCCATTTATTTGTCTCCTCCACAAAAGTAGTTTTATGCTCCTCCACACTGTCAAACCATTCATTTTGCTTCTTCTGTTCTTCAGGAGGGAGCATAGGAACTACTAAATCATGCAGCTGACAGGCCTCACTGTACAAACTGGACACGTTTTCAAGACATGATCTTACCTTTTCAACATTTGCCAAATTTTTCTTCAATTCTGTGATTTCTCTTATTATACTTTTGATCTTTTTCACTTTTGCTTTTCTTTCATCTTGAAGCTTTTCCACTTTATGTTCAAAGGCTTTGGCAGTGAGTTTTGATTGTCTCTTAATTGATTCATTTCCAACATTAGACCTAGAATCATTTGTCTCCATTTTCATTCACGAAAAGAGGACAATAATCACAAACTTCTGCACTTACACACCACACAGCGCTTTATTATTATTATTTTTTTTATTAAAAAGTACAAGTTGCTGCAAGAAGTCTTCTTATTCCCCCTAACTATCCACCGGAACTAAGCTAACTCAACCCTAGTCTTCTGCACGTACTAGCAGTGGGTTGTTATGTACCTCGGATATACCGATAGACTGGCACCAGACCAACTGTCTCAGAACCAGAACTACGGCGGCACTCCCAAGCGCAATGCTTCACCGCTTGATGCGCAAACGAAGCCCTAACCGGGTCCCAGAAACAACGAAATAATGCTTCACCTTATGTGAAAGCACCACTAAAGCCTAGCCGGGGAATATGCTCAACGAGCAATCCAAAATGTTTACAACATGCGGTACCTTTAATCAAAGCGGCTGTGACGATGTGTGGTGTAGCAAACTTATGAATGAATGGGCTCGTGAGAAATCCGTGCGCGTTCACGTCTATCGTTTACAACTCCGAAAGTGATCCAAAACATCCAGACAGTTGTACGACAATACGATGAAATCCACGCATCAACAACGTTTCTGTTGACAAAATATTGCGGCGTATGTGACCCAAAGTTCATCCCACACGCCGCGGCAGGCTAAGACACGGGGTAAAACACTGTAGACGCGTAACTTAGAACAAATGCACATGTAGTCGGAAACTGTTTAAGATGGTAGGCATACGCGCACGAGCACTTACTTTATAGCTGCTGCAGTCCGTAGCCATGCACCGATTCCTTCTATGCGCATATCTTTCCTGTTAAAATACGGTCAACAGAAAGTTGCTCCCCATGCTCACCCCGCCGCCATGATCCAAGGCCCAAACCCTCTCAGCAGGTGAGCGCGCTTACATATAGGCCACACCACACCCACCGTCCCAGCCACCACAGTGTAGTGCACAGAACTAAAGCGCATGTGCATCAATCACACAAGGGAAAGTATACACCCACATATGGCTCCTACAGACAGCTCAACAAATTAAATCACTTCTGGTGCTAATGTTTTTTTTTTAATACTGTATACATTATTTGAAAATACCAAATATACAAATAGATTGGCTGTCAAGTCCGTAAGCATGCTGCATTCAAACAGTTAGTAGTGAGTTGTTGAAAAGGGGGTTCCTAAATCCTTTTTAACAGTATTTGAACATGTTTTGTGTC
>CM057090.1:37153172-37216381 GCA_029959045.1 Taenioides sp. WSHXM2023
GTTACCTAGGGTTAGGTTTAGGCAAGAGGTTAAAATCTGGTTAAGATTAGGGTTGAGGTTAGGGTTAGGGTTAGGTTTAGGTCCGAAGTGGGAATCAAATTGGGATTAAATTTAGGTCTTGTCAATTAAAATAATACTTTTAAATAGCCCTCTCCAAATGGTCCTTCCAATAATCATCTCACACCCAGTCAAAGTCGTTTTTCTATATTTTCTTCTCTAGTGTTCTTTAGCTCCTTAGTTCTTTAGTGTGTTTCCTCTTTGGTTCTTTAGTTCTTTAGCTTTGTTGCTCTTTTTAGCTCCTTAGTTCTTTAGTGTGTTTCCTCTTTGGTTCTTTAGTTCTTTAGCTTTGTTGCTCTTTTTAGTTCCTTAGTTCTTTAGTGTTTCCTCTTTGGTTCTTTAGTTCTTTAGCTTTGTTGCTCTTTTATTCTCCAGTACTTTGGCTCGTGGAGGCATCTAACTGTAAGCCCATCTGTAGGGTCTTGTGGTGACGGAGGAGTGGCACCATGCCCCTCCGTACCCCCGCAGCCCACAACACGGACCACAGAGGCACAGGAACGGGGCTCTGGCCCGGAAAACCGGGAACCCGCAGCACGAGGGAGCTCTGGCAGAGTTAGATAATAAAAGCCTGCCTCTAAAAAGAGACAGGACAAGCACGGGCTCACGCACGGCCACGGGAACGCCACCCTCCGTCCCTCTCATTTTTTAGGGTCCCATCGGTTAAATCCAACCAGGTAAGAATAAAGGTAAGTATATTATTTACATATTTAAAGGAACCGATTAAATGAACTGATTAAAAGAACCGATTAATATAAACAAAAGTAGGAATCAGGTAAGTATCTTGTTGTTATTTAGAAATCAGGTAAGTATCTTGTTGTTATTTATATAAAACAAATAAAAAAAAATAAAAAAGTGCCTATGGAACGACGCGTTTCGATTATCTGTGTATCTTCTTCAGGTTCAAGGCACTAGAAATAATGAGTTCATGTCGACTTCAATGGCTCAATTCATGTGGACTTCACCAGCATGTAATCTGTTGAACTGCCGCTGGTGAAGTGACAAGCAGCACTCTGCCCGCTATTTATATAGGAGCCTGAACAATTTTTTTTTTTTTTTTTTTTTTTTTTTTTTTTTTTTTTTTTTTTTTTTTTTTTTTTTTTTTTTTTTTTTTTTTTCCAATAGTCTTTTTTTTAATATGAACAACTTCGAATCAGCCAATTTTAGGGTTAGGGTTAGGGTCAACTAGGGTTAGGTTTAGGTAAAAAGTCCAAATTGTGGTTAAGGTTAGGGTTGAGGTCAAGGCTAGGGTTAGGATTAGGTTTAGCCATCAGGTTAGGGTTAGGGTTACCTAGGGTTAGGTTTAGGCAAGAGGTTAAAATCTGGTTAAGATTAGGGTTGAGGTTAGGGTTAGGGTTAGGTTTAGGTCCGAAGTGGGAATCAAATTGGGATTAAATTTAGGTCTTGTCAATTAAAATAATACTTTTAAATAGCCCTCTCCAAATGGTCCTTCCAATAATCATCTCACACCCAGTCAAAGTCGTTTTTCTATATTTTCTTCTCTAGTGTTCTTTAGCTCCTTAGTTCTTTAGTGTGTTTCCTCTTTGGTTCTTTAGTTCTTTAGCTTTGTTGCTCTTTTTAGCTCCTTAGTTCTTTAGTGTGTTTCCTCTTTGGTTCTTTAGTTCTTTAGCTTTGTTGCTCTTTTTAGTTCCTTAGTTCTTTAGTGTTTCCTCTTTGGTTCTTTAGTTCTTTAGCTTTGTTGCTCTTTTATTCTCCAGTACTTTGGCTCGTGGAGGCATCTAACTGTAAGCCCATCTGTAGGGTCTTGTGGTGACGGAGGAGTGGCACCATGCCCCTCCGTACCCCCGCAGCCCACAACACGGACCACAGAGGCACAGGAACGGGGCTCTGGCCCGGAAAACCGGGAACCCGCAGCACGAGGGAGCTCTGGCAGAGTTAGATAATAAAAGCCTGCCTCTAAAAAGAGACAGGACAAGCACGGGCTCACGCACGGCCACGGGAACGCCACCCTCCGTCCCTCTCATTTTTTAGGGTCCCATCGGTTAAATCCAACCAGGTAAGAATAAAGGTAAGTATATTATTTACATATTTAAAGGAACCGATTAAATGAACTGATTAAAAGAACCGATTAATATAAACAAAAGTAGGAATCAGGTAAGTATCTTGTTGTTATTTAGAAATCAGGTAAGTATCTTGTTGTTATTTATATAAAACAAATAAAAAAAAATAAAAAAGTGCCTATGGAACGACGCGTTTCGATTATCTGTGTATCTTCTTCAGGTTCAAGGCACTAGAAATAATGAGTTCATGTCGACTTCAATGGCTCAATTCATGTGGACTTCACCAGCATGTAATCTGTTGAACTGCCGCTGGTGAAGTGACAAGCAGCACTCTGCCCGCTATTTATATAGGAGCCTGAACAATTTTTTTTTTTTTTTTTTTTTTTTTTTTTTTTTTTTTTTTTTTTTTTTTTTTTCCAATAGTCTTTTTTTTAATATGAACAACTTCGAATCAGCCAATTTTAGGGTTAGGGTTAGGGTCAACTAGGGTTAGGTTTAGGTAAAAAGTCCAAATTGTGGTTAAGGTTAGGGTTGAGGTCAAGGCTAGGGTTAGGATTAGGTTTAGCCATCAGGTTAGGGTTAGGGTTACCTAGGGTTAGGTTTAGGCAAGAGGTTAAAATCTGGTTAAGATTAGGGTTGAGGTTAGGGTTAGGGTTAGGTTTAGGTCCGAAGTGGGAATCAAATTGGGATTAAATTTAGGTCTTGTCAATTAAAATAATACTTTTAAATAGCCCTCTCCAAATGGTCCTTCCAATAATCATCTCACACCCAGTCAAAGTCGTTTTTCTATATTTTCTTCTCTAGTGTTCTTTAGCTCCTTAGTTCTTTAGTGTGTTTCCTCTTTGGTTCTTTAGTTCTTTAGCTTTGTTGCTCTTTTTAGCTCCTTAGTTCTTTAGTGTGTTTCCTCTTTGGTTCTTTAGTTCTTTAGCTTTGTTGCTCTTTTTAGTTCCTTAGTTCTTTAGTGTTTCCTCTTTGGTTCTTTAGTTCTTTAGCTTTGTTGCTCTTTTATTCTCCAGTACTTTGGCTCGTGGAGGCATCTAACTGTAAGCCCATCTGTAGGGTCTTGTGGTGACGGAGGAGTGGCACCATGCCCCTCCGTACCCCCGCAGCCCACAACACGGACCACAGAGGCACAGGAACGGGGCTCTGGCCCGGAAAACCGGGAACCCGCAGCACGAGGGAGCTCTGGCAGAGTTAGATAATAAAAGCCTGCCTCTAAAAAGAGACAGGACAAGCACGGGCTCACGCACGGCCACGGGAACGCCACCCTCCGTCCCTCTCATTTTTTAGGGTCCCATCGGTTAAATCCAACCAGGTAAGAATAAAGGTAAGTATATTATTTACATATTTAAAGGAACCGATTAAATGAACTGATTAAAAGAACCGATTAATATAAACAAAAGTAGGAATCAGGTAAGTATCTTGTTGTTATTTAGAAATCAGGTAAGTATCTTGTTGTTATTTATATAAAACAAATAAAAAAAAAATAAAAAAGTGCCTATGGAACGACGCGTTTCGATTATCTGTGTATCTTCTTCAGGTTCAAGGCACTAGAAATAATGAGTTCATGTCGACTTCAATGGCTCAATTCATGTGGACTTCACCAGCATGTAATCTGTTGAACTGCCGCTGGTGAAGTGACAAGCAGCACTCTGCCCGCTATTTATATAGGAGCCTGAACAATTTTTTTTTTTTTTTTTTTTTTTTTTTTTTTTTTTTTTTTTTTTTTTTTTTTTTTTTTTTTTTTCCAATAGTCTTTTTTTTAATATGAACAACTTCGAATCAGCCAATTTTAGGGTTAGGGTTAGGGTCAACTAGGGTTAGGTTTAGGTAAAAAGTCCAAATTGTGGTTAAGGTTAGGGTTGAGGTCAAGGCTAGGGTTAGGATTAGGTTTAGCCATCAGGTTAGGGTTAGGGTTACCTAGGGTTAGGTTTAGGCAAGAGGTTAAAATCTGGTTAAGATTAGGGTTGAGGTTAGGGTTAGGGTTAGGTTTAGGTCCGAAGTGGGAATCAAATTGGGATTAAATTTAGGTCTTGTCAATTAAAATAATACTTTTAAATAGCCCTCTCCAAATGGTCCTTCCAATAATCATCTCACACCCAGTCAAAGTCGTTTTTCTATATTTTCTTCTCTAGTGTTCTTTAGCTCCTTAGTTCTTTAGTGTGTTTCCTCTTTGGTTCTTTAGTTCTTTAGCTTTGTTGCTCTTTTTAGCTCCTTAGTTCTTTAGTGTGTTTCCTCTTTGGTTCTTTAGTTCTTTAGCTTTGTTGCTCTTTTTAGTTCCTTAGTTCTTTAGTGTTTCCTCTTTGGTTCTTTAGTTCTTTAGCTTTGTTGCTCTTTTATTCTCCAGTACTTTGGCTCGTGGAGGCATCTAACTGTAAGCCCATCTGTAGGGTCTTGTGGTGACGGAGGAGTGGCACCATGCCCCTCCGTACCCCCGCAGCCCACAACACGGACCACAGAGGCACAGGAACGGGGCTCTGGCCCGGAAAACCGGGAACCCGCAGCACGAGGGAGCTCTGGCAGAGTTAGATAATAAAAGCCTGCCTCTAAAAAGAGACAGGACAAGCACGGGCTCACGCACGGCCACGGGAACGCCACCCTCCGTCCCTCTCATTTTTTAGGGTCCCATCGGTTAAATCCAACCAGGTAAGAATAAAGGTAAGTATATTATTTACATATTTAAAGGAACCGATTAAATGAACTGATTAAAAGAACCGATTAATATAAACAAAAGTAGGAATCAGGTAAGTATCTTGTTGTTATTTAGAAATCAGGTAAGTATCTTGTTGTTATTTATATAAAACAAATAAAAAAAATAAAAAAGTGCCTATGGAACGACGCGTTTCGATTATCTGTGTATCTTCTTCAGGTTCAAGGCACTAGAAATAATGAGTTCATGTCGACTTCAATGGCTCAATTCATGTGGACTTCACCAGCATGTAATCTGTTGAACTGCCGCTGGTGAAGTGACAAGCAGCACTCTGCCCGCTATTTATATAGGAGCCTGAACAATTTTTTTTTTTTTTTTTTTTTTTTTTTTTTTTTTTTTTTTTTTTTTTTTTTTTTCCAATAGTCTTTTTTTTAATATGAACAACTTCGAATCAGCCAATTTTAGGGTTAGGGTTAGGGTCAACTAGGGTTAGGTTTAGGTAAAAAGTCCAAATTGTGGTTAAGGTTAGGGTTGAGGTCAAGGCTAGGGTTAGGATTAGGTTTAGCCATCAGGTTAGGGTTAGGGTTACCTAGGGTTAGGTTTAGGCAAGAGGTTAAAATCTGGTTAAGATTAGGGTTGAGGTTAGGGTTAGGGTTAGGTTTAGGTCCGAAGTGGGAATCAAATTGGGATTAAATTTAGGTCTTGTCAATTAAAATAATACTTTTAAATAGCCCTCTCCAAATGGTCCTTCCAATAATCATCTCACACCCAGTCAAAGTCGTTTTTCTATATTTTCTTCTCTAGTGTTCTTTAGCTCCTTAGTTCTTTAGTGTGTTTCCTCTTTGGTTCTTTAGTTCTTTAGCTTTGTTGCTCTTTTTAGCTCCTTAGTTCTTTAGTGTGTTTCCTCTTTGGTTCTTTAGTTCTTTAGCTTTGTTGCTCTTTTTAGTTCCTTAGTTCTTTAGTGTTTCCTCTTTGGTTCTTTAGTTCTTTAGCTTTGTTGCTCTTTTATTCTCCAGTACTTTGGCTCGTGGAGGCATCTAACTGTAAGCCCATCTGTAGGGTCTTGTGGTGACGGAGGAGTGGCACCATGCCCCTCCGTACCCCCGCAGCCCACAACACGGACCACAGAGGCACAGGAACGGGGCTCTGGCCCGGAAAACCGGGAACCCGCAGCACGAGGGAGCTCTGGCAGAGTTAGATAATAAAAGCCTGCCTCTAAAAAGAGACAGGACAAGCACGGGCTCACGCACGGCCACGGGAACGCCACCCTCCGTCCCTCTCATTTTTTAGGGTCCCATCGGTTAAATCCAACCAGGTAAGAATAAAGGTAAGTATATTATTTACATATTTAAAGGAACCGATTAAATGAACTGATTAAAAGAACCGATTAATATAAACAAAAGTAGGAATCAGGTAAGTATCTTGTTGTTATTTAGAAATCAGGTAAGTATCTTGTTGTTATTTATATAAAACAAATAAAAAAAAATAAAAAAGTGCCTATGGAACGACGCGTTTCGATTATCTGTGTATCTTCTTCAGGTTCAAGGCACTAGAAATAATGAGTTCATGTCGACTTCAATGGCTCAATTCATGTGGACTTCACCAGCATGTAATCTGTTGAACTGCCGCTGGTGAAGTGACAAGCAGCACTCTGCCCGCTATTTATATAGGAGCCTGAACAATTTTTTTTTTTTTTTTTTTTTTTTTTTTTTTTTTTTTTTTTTTTTTTTTTTTTTTTTTTTTCCAATAGTCTTTTTTTTAATATGAACAACTTCGAATCAGCCAATTTTAGGGTTAGGGTTAGGGTCAACTAGGGTTAGGTTTAGGTAAAAAGTCCAAATTGTGGTTAAGGTTAGGGTTGAGGTCAAGGCTAGGGTTAGGATTAGGTTTAGCCATCAGGTTAGGGTTAGGGTTACCTAGGGTTAGGTTTAGGCAAGAGGTTAAAATCTGGTTAAGATTAGGGTTGAGGTTAGGGTTAGGGTTAGGTTTAGGTCCGAAGTGGGAATCAAATTGGGATTAAATTTAGGTCTTGTCAATTAAAATAATACTTTTAAATAGCCCTCTCCAAATGGTCCTTCCAATAATCATCTCACACCCAGTCAAAGTCGTTTTTCTATATTTTCTTCTCTAGTGTTCTTTAGCTCCTTAGTTCTTTAGTGTGTTTCCTCTTTGGTTCTTTAGTTCTTTAGCTTTGTTGCTCTTTTTAGCTCCTTAGTTCTTTAGTGTGTTTCCTCTTTGGTTCTTTAGTTCTTTAGCTTTGTTGCTCTTTTTAGTTCCTTAGTTCTTTAGTGTTTCCTCTTTGGTTCTTTAGTTCTTTAGCTTTGTTGCTCTTTTATTCTCCAGTACTTTGGCTCGTGGAGGCATCTAACTGTAAGCCCATCTGTAGGGTCTTGTGGTGACGGAGGAGTGGCACCATGCCCCTCCGTACCCCCGCAGCCCACAACACGGACCACAGAGGCACAGGAACGGGGCTCTGGCCCGGAAAACCGGGAACCCGCAGCACGAGGGAGCTCTGGCAGAGTTAGATAATAAAAGCCTGCCTCTAAAAAGAGACAGGACAAGCACGGGCTCACGCACGGCCACGGGAACGCCACCCTCCGTCCCTCTCATTTTTTAGGGTCCCATCGGTTAAATCCAACCAGGTAAGAATAAAGGTAAGTATATTATTTACATATTTAAAGGAACCGATTAAATGAACTGATTAAAAGAACCGATTAATATAAACAAAAGTAGGAATCAGGTAAGTATCTTGTTGTTATTTAGAAATCAGGTAAGTATCTTGTTGTTATTTATATAAAACAAATAAAAAAAATAAAAAAGTGCCTATGGAACGACGCGTTTCGATTATCTGTGTATCTTCTTCAGGTTCAAGGCACTAGAAATAATGAGTTCATGTCGACTTCAATGGCTCAATTCATGTGGACTTCACCAGCATGTAATCTGTTGAACTGCCGCTGGTGAAGTGACAAGCAGCACTCTGCCCGCTATTTATATAGGAGCCTGAACAATTTTTTTTTTTTTTTTTTTTTTTTTTTTTCCAATAGTCTTTTTTTTAATATGAACAACTTCGAATCAGCCAATTTTAGGGTTAGGGTTAGGGTCAACTAGGGTTAGGTTTAGGTAAAAAGTCCAAATTGTGGTTAAGGTTAGGGTTGAGGTCAAGGCTAGGGTTAGGATTAGGTTTAGCCATCAGGTTAGGGTTAGGGTTACCTAGGGTTAGGTTTAGGCAAGAGGTTAAAATCTGGTTAAGATTAGGGTTGAGGTTAGGGTTAGGGTTAGGTTTAGGTCCGAAGTGGGAATCAAATTGGGATTAAATTTAGGTCTTGTCAATTAAAATAATACTTTTAAATAGCCCTCTCCAAATGGTCCTTCCAATAATCATCTCACACCCAGTCAAAGTCGTTTTTCTATATTTTCTTCTCTAGTGTTCTTTAGCTCCTTAGTTCTTTAGTGTGTTTCCTCTTTGGTTCTTTAGTTCTTTAGCTTTGTTGCTCTTTTTAGCTCCTTAGTTCTTTAGTGTGTTTCCTCTTTGGTTCTTTAGTTCTTTAGCTTTGTTGCTCTTTTTAGTTCCTTAGTTCTTTAGTGTTTCCTCTTTGGTTCTTTAGTTCTTTAGCTTTGTTGCTCTTTTATTCTCCAGTACTTTGGCTCGTGGAGGCATCTAACTGTAAGCCCATCTGTAGGGTCTTGTGGTGACGGAGGAGTGGCACCATGCCCCTCCGTACCCCCGCAGCCCACAACACGGACCACAGAGGCACAGGAACGGGGCTCTGGCCCGGAAAACCGGGAACCCGCAGCACGAGGGAGCTCTGGCAGAGTTAGATAATAAAAGCCTGCCTCTAAAAAGAGACAGGACAAGCACGGGCTCACGCACGGCCACGGGAACGCCACCCTCCGTCCCTCTCATTTTTTAGGGTCCCATCGGTTAAATCCAACCAGGTAAGAATAAAGGTAAGTATATTATTTACATATTTAAAGGAACCGATTAAATGAACTGATTAAAAGAACCGATTAATATAAACAAAAGTAGGAATCAGGTAAGTATCTTGTTGTTATTTAGAAATCAGGTAAGTATCTTGTTGTTATTTATATAAAACAAATAAAAAAAAAATAAAAAAGTGCCTATGGAACGACGCGTTTCGATTATCTGTGTATCTTCTTCAGGTTCAAGGCACTAGAAATAATGAGTTCATGTCGACTTCAATGGCTCAATTCATGTGGACTTCACCAGCATGTAATCTGTTGAACTGCCGCTGGTGAAGTGACAAGCAGCACTCTGCCCGCTATTTATATAGGAGCCTGAACAATTTTTTTTTTTTTTTTTTTTTTTTTTTTTTTTTTTTTTTTTTTTTTTTTTTTTTTTCCAATAGTCTTTTTTTTAATATGAACAACTTCGAATCAGCCAATTTTAGGGTTAGGGTTAGGGTCAACTAGGGTTAGGTTTAGGTAAAAAGTCCAAATTGTGGTTAAGGTTAGGGTTGAGGTCAAGGCTAGGGTTAGGATTAGGTTTAGCCATCAGGTTAGGGTTAGGGTTACCTAGGGTTAGGTTTAGGCAAGAGGTTAAAATCTGGTTAAGATTAGGGTTGAGGTTAGGGTTAGGGTTAGGTTTAGGTCCGAAGTGGGAATCAAATTGGGATTAAATTTAGGTCTTGTCAATTAAAATAATACTTTTAAATAGCCCTCTCCAAATGGTCCTTCCAATAATCATCTCACACCCAGTCAAAGTCGTTTTTCTATATTTTCTTCTCTAGTGTTCTTTAGCTCCTTAGTTCTTTAGTGTGTTTCCTCTTTGGTTCTTTAGTTCTTTAGCTTTGTTGCTCTTTTTAGCTCCTTAGTTCTTTAGTGTGTTTCCTCTTTGGTTCTTTAGTTCTTTAGCTTTGTTGCTCTTTTTAGTTCCTTAGTTCTTTAGTGTTTCCTCTTTGGTTCTTTAGTTCTTTAGCTTTGTTGCTCTTTTATTCTCCAGTACTTTGGCTCGTGGAGGCATCTAACTGTAAGCCCATCTGTAGGGTCTTGTGGTGACGGAGGAGTGGCACCATGCCCCTCCGTACCCCCGCAGCCCACAACACGGACCACAGAGGCACAGGAACGGGGCTCTGGCCCGGAAAACCGGGAACCCGCAGCACGAGGGAGCTCTGGCAGAGTTAGATAATAAAAGCCTGCCTCTAAAAAGAGACAGGACAAGCACGGGCTCACGCACGGCCACGGGAACGCCACCCTCCGTCCCTCTCATTTTTTAGGGTCCCATCGGTTAAATCCAACCAGGTAAGAATAAAGGTAAGTATATTATTTACATATTTAAAGGAACCGATTAAATGAACTGATTAAAAGAACCGATTAATATAAACAAAAGTAGGAATCAGGTAAGTATCTTGTTGTTATTTAGAAATCAGGTAAGTATCTTGTTGTTATTTATATAAAACAAATAAAAAAAAATAAAAAAGTGCCTATGGAACGACGCGTTTCGATTATCTGTGTATCTTCTTCAGGTTCAAGGCACTAGAAATAATGAGTTCATGTCGACTTCAATGGCTCAATTCATGTGGACTTCACCAGCATGTAATCTGTTGAACTGCCGCTGGTGAAGTGACAAGCAGCACTCTGCCCGCTATTTATATAGGAGCCTGAACAATTTTTTTTTTTTTTTTTTTTTTTTTTTTTTTTTTTTTTTTTTTTTTTTCCAATAGTCTTTTTTTTAATATGAACAACTTCGAATCAGCCAATTTTAGGGTTAGGGTTAGGGTCAACTAGGGTTAGGTTTAGGTAAAAAGTCCAAATTGTGGTTAAGATTAGGGTTGAGGTTAGGGTTAGGGTTAGGTTTAGGTCCGAAGTGGGAATCAAATTGGGATTAAATTTAGGTCTTGTCAATTAAAATAATACTTTTAAATAGCCCTCTCCAAATGGTCCTTCCAATAATCATCTCACACCCAGTCAAAGTCGTTTTTCTATATTTTCTTCTCTAGTGTTCTTTAGCTCCTTAGTTCTTTAGTGTGTTTCCTCTTTGGTTCTTTAGTTCTTTAGCTTTGTTGCTCTTTTTAGCTCCTTAGTTCTTTAGTGTGTTTCCTCTTTGGTTCTTTAGTTCTTTAGCTTTGTTGCTCTTTTTAGTTCCTTAGTTCTTTAGTGTTTCCTCTTTGGTTCTTTAGTTCTTTAGCTTTGTTGCTCTTTTATTCTCCAGTACTTTGGCTCGTGGAGGCATCTAACTGTAAGCCCATCTGTAGGGTCTTGTGGTGACGGAGGAGTGGCACCATGCCCCTCCGTACCCCCGCAGCCCACAACACGGACCACAGAGGCACAGGAACGGGGCTCTGGCCCGGAAAACCGGGAACCCGCAGCACGAGGGAGCTCTGGCAGAGTTAGATAATAAAAGCCTGCCTCTAAAAAGAGACAGGACAAGCACGGGCTCACGCACGGCCACGGGAACGCCACCCTCCGTCCCTCTCATTTTTTAGGGTCCCATCGGTTAAATCCAACCAGGTAAGAATAAAGGTAAGTATATTATTTACATATTTAAAGGAACCGATTAAATGAACTGATTAAAAGAACCGATTAATATAAACAAAAGTAGGAATCAGGTAAGTATCTTGTTGTTATTTAGAAATCAGGTAAGTATCTTGTTGTTATTTATATAAAACAAATAAAAAAAATAAAAAAGTGCCTATGGAACGACGCGTTTCGATTATCTGTGTATCTTCTTCAGGTTCAAGGCACTAGAAATAATGAGTTCATGTCGACTTCAATGGCTCAATTCATGTGGACTTCACCAGCATGTAATCTGTTGAACTGCCGCTGGTGAAGTGACAAGCAGCACTCTGCCCGCTATTTATATAGGAGCCTGAACAATTTTTTTTTTTTTTTTTTTTTTTTTTTTTTTTTTTTTTTTTTTTTTTTTTTTTTTTTTTTTTTTTTTTTCTTTTTTTTTTTTTTTTTTTCCAATAGTCTTTTTTTTAATATGAACAACTTCGAATCAGCCAATTTTAGGGTTAGGGTTAGGGTCAACTAGGGTTAGGTTTAGGTAAAAAGTCCAAATTGTGGTTAAGGTTAGGGTTGAGGTCAAGGCTAGGGTTAGGATTAGGTTTAGCCATCAGGTTAGGGTTAGGGTTACCTAGGGTTAGGTTTAGGCAAGAGGTTAAAATCTGGTTAAGATTAGGGTTGAGGTTAGGGTTAGGGTTAGGTTTAGGTCCGAAGTGGGAATCAAATTGGGATTAAATTTAGGTCTTGTCAATTAAAATAATACTTTTAAATAGCCCTCTCCAAATGGTCCTTCCAATAATCATCTCACACCCAGTCAAAGTCGTTTTTCTATATTTTCTTCTCTAGTGTTCTTTAGCTCCTTAGTTCTTTAGTGTGTTTCCTCTTTGGTTCTTTAGTTCTTTAGCTTTGTTGCTCTTTTTAGCTCCTTAGTTCTTTAGTGTGTTTCCTCTTTGGTTCTTTAGTTCTTTAGCTTTGTTGCTCTTTTTAGTTCCTTAGTTCTTTAGTGTTTCCTCTTTGGTTCTTTAGTTCTTTAGCTTTGTTGCTCTTTTATTCTCCAGTACTTTGGCTCGTGGAGGCATCTAACTGTAAGCCCATCTGTAGGGTCTTGTGGTGACGGAGGAGTGGCACCATGCCCCTCCGTACCCCCGCAGCCCACAACACGGACCACAGAGGCACAGGAACGGGGCTCTGGCCCGGAAAACCGGGAACCCGCAGCACGAGGGAGCTCTGGCAGAGTTAGATAATAAAAGCCTGCCTCTAAAAAGAGACAGGACAAGCACGGGCTCACGCACGGCCACGGGAACGCCACCCTCCGTCCCTCTCATTTTTTAGGGTCCCATCGGTTAAATCCAACCAGGTAAGAATAAAGGTAAGTATATTATTTACATATTTAAAGGAACCGATTAAATGAACTGATTAAAAGAACCGATTAATATAAACAAAAGTAGGAATCAGGTAAGTATCTTGTTGTTATTTAGAAATCAGGTAAGTATCTTGTTGTTATTTATATAAAACAAATAAAAAAAAATAAAAAAGTGCCTATGGAACGACGCGTTTCGATTATCTGTGTATCTTCTTCAGGTTCAAGGCACTAGAAATAATGAGTTCATGTCGACTTCAATGGCTCAATTCATGTGGACTTCACCAGCATGTAATCTGTTGAACTGCCGCTGGTGAAGTGACAAGCAGCACTCTGCCCGCTATTTATATAGGAGCCTGAACAATTTTTTTTTTTTTTTTTTTTTTTTTTTTTTTTTTTTTTTTTTTTTTCCAATAGTCTTTTTTTTAATATGAACAACTTCGAATCAGCCAATTTTAGGGTTAGGGTTAGGGTCAACTAGGGTTAGGTTTAGGTAAAAAGTCCAAATTGTGGTTAAGGTTAGGGTTGAGGTCAAGGCTAGGGTTAGGATTAGGTTTAGCCATCAGGTTAGGGTTAGGGTTACCTAGGGTTAGGTTTAGGCAAGAGGTTAAAATCTGGTTAAGATTAGGGTTGAGGTTAGGGTTAGGGTTAGGTTTAGGTCCGAAGTGGGAATCAAATTGGGATTAAATTTAGGTCTTGTCAATTAAAATAATACTTTTAAATAGCCCTCTCCAAATGGTCCTTCCAATAATCATCTCACACCCAGTCAAAGTCGTTTTTCTATATTTTCTTCTCTAGTGTTCTTTAGCTCCTTAGTTCTTTAGTGTGTTTCCTCTTTGGTTCTTTAGTTCTTTAGCTTTGTTGCTCTTTTTAGCTCCTTAGTTCTTTAGTGTGTTTCCTCTTTGGTTCTTTAGTTCTTTAGCTTTGTTGCTCTTTTTAGTTCCTTAGTTCTTTAGTGTTTCCTCTTTGGTTCTTTAGTTCTTTAGCTTTGTTGCTCTTTTATTCTCCAGTACTTTGGCTCGTGGAGGCATCTAACTGTAAGCCCATCTGTAGGGTCTTGTGGTGACGGAGGAGTGGCACCATGCCCCTCCGTACCCCCGCAGCCCACAACACGGACCACAGAGGCACAGGAACGGGGCTCTGGCCCGGAAAACCGGGAACCCGCAGCACGAGGGAGCTCTGGCAGAGTTAGATAATAAAAGCCTGCCTCTAAAAAGAGACAGGACAAGCACGGGCTCACGCACGGCCACGGGAACGCCACCCTCCGTCCCTCTCATTTTTTAGGGTCCCATCGGTTAAATCCAACCAGGTAAGAATAAAGGTAAGTATATTATTTACATATTTAAAGGAACCGATTAAATGAACTGATTAAAAGAACCGATTAATATAAACAAAAGTAGGAATCAGGTAAGTATCTTGTTGTTATTTAGAAATCAGGTAAGTATCTTGTTGTTATTTATATAAAACAAATAAAAAAAAATAAAAAAGTGCCTATGGAACGACGCGTTTCGATTATCTGTGTATCTTCTTCAGGTTCAAGGCACTAGAAATAATGAGTTCATGTCGACTTCAATGGCTCAATTCATGTGGACTTCACCAGCATGTAATCTGTTGAACTGCCGCTGGTGAAGTGACAAGCAGCACTCTGCCCGCTATTTATATAGGAGCCTGAACAATTTTTTTTTTTTTTTTTTTTTTTTTTTTTTTTTTTTTTCTTTTTTTTTTTTTTTTTTTTTTCCAATAGTCTTTTTTTTAATATGAACAACTTCGAATCAGCCAATTTTAGGGTTAGGGTTAGGGTCAACTAGGGTTAGGTTTAGGTAAAAAGTCCAAATTGTGGTTAAGGTTAGGGTTGAGGTCAAGGCTAGGGTTAGGATTAGGTTTAGCCATCAGGTTAGGGTTAGGGTTACCTAGGGTTAGGTTTAGGCAAGAGGTTAAAATCTGGTTAAGATTAGGGTTGAGGTTAGGGTTAGGGTTAGGTTTAGGTCCGAAGTGGGAATCAAATTGGGATTAAATTTAGGTCTTGTCAATTAAAATAATACTTTTAAATAGCCCTCTCCAAATGGTCCTTCCAATAATCATCTCACACCCAGTCAAAGTCGTTTTTCTATATTTTCTTCTCTAGTGTTCTTTAGCTCCTTAGTTCTTTAGTGTGTTTCCTCTTTGGTTCTTTAGTTCTTTAGCTTTGTTGCTCTTTTTAGCTCCTTAGTTCTTTAGTGTGTTTCCTCTTTGGTTCTTTAGTTCTTTAGCTTTGTTGCTCTTTTTAGTTCCTTAGTTCTTTAGTGTTTCCTCTTTGGTTCTTTAGTTCTTTAGCTTTGTTGCTCTTTTATTCTCCAGTACTTTGGCTCGTGGAGGCATCTAACTGTAAGCCCATCTGTAGGGTCTTGTGGTGACGGAGGAGTGGCACCATGCCCCTCCGTACCCCCGCAGCCCACAACACGGACCACAGAGGCACAGGAACGGGGCTCTGGCCCGGAAAACCGGGAACCCGCAGCACGAGGGAGCTCTGGCAGAGTTAGATAATAAAAGCCTGCCTCTAAAAAGAGACAGGACAAGCACGGGCTCACGCACGGCCACGGGAACGCCACCCTCCGTCCCTCTCATTTTTTAGGGTCCCATCGGTTAAATCCAACCAGGTAAGAATAAAGGTAAGTATATTATTTACATATTTAAAGGAACCGATTAAATGAACTGATTAAAAGAACCGATTAATATAAACAAAAGTAGGAATCAGGTAAGTATCTTGTTGTTATTTAGAAATCAGGTAAGTATCTTGTTGTTATTTATATAAAACAAATAAAAAAAATAAAAAAGTGCCTATGGAACGACGCGTTTCGATTATCTGTGTATCTTCTTCAGGTTCAAGGCACTAGAAATAATGAGTTCATGTCGACTTCAATGGCTCAATTCATGTGGACTTCACCAGCATGTAATCTGTTGAACTGCCGCTGGTGAAGTGACAAGCAGCACTCTGCCCGCTATTTATATAGGAGCCTGAACAATTTTTTTTTTTTTTTTTTTTTTTTTTTTTTTTTTTTTTTTTTTTTTTTTTTTTTTTTTTTTTTTTTTTTTTTTTCTTTTTTTTTTTTTTTTTCCAATAGTCTTTTTTTTAATATGAACAACTTCGAATCAGCCAATTTTAGGGTTAGGGTTAGGGTCAACTAGGGTTAGGTTTAGGTAAAAAGTCCAAATTGTGGTTAAGGTTAGGGTTGAGGTCAAGGCTAGGGTTAGGATTAGGTTTAGCCATCAGGTTAGGGTTAGGGTTACCTAGGGTTAGGTTTAGGCAAGAGGTTAAAATCTGGTTAAGATTAGGGTTGAGGTTAGGGTTAGGGTTAGGTTTAGGTCCGAAGTGGGAATCAAATTGGGATTAAATTTAGGTCTTGTCAATTAAAATAATACTTTTAAATAGCCCTCTCCAAATGGTCCTTCCAATAATCATCTCACACCCAGTCAAAGTCGTTTTTCTATATTTTCTTCTCTAGTGTTCTTTAGCTCCTTAGTTCTTTAGTGTGTTTCCTCTTTGGTTCTTTAGTTCTTTAGCTTTGTTGCTCTTTTTAGCTCCTTAGTTCTTTAGTGTGTTTCCTCTTTGGTTCTTTAGTTCTTTAGCTTTGTTGCTCTTTTTAGTTCCTTAGTTCTTTAGTGTTTCCTCTTTGGTTCTTTAGTTCTTTAGCTTTGTTGCTCTTTTATTCTCCAGTACTTTGGCTCGTGGAGGCATCTAACTGTAAGCCCATCTGTAGGGTCTTGTGGTGACGGAGGAGTGGCACCATGCCCCTCCGTACCCCCGCAGCCCACAACACGGACCACAGAGGCACAGGAACGGGGCTCTGGCCCGGAAAACCGGGAACCCGCAGCACGAGGGAGCTCTGGCAGAGTTAGATAATAAAAGCCTGCCTCTAAAAAGAGACAGGACAAGCACGGGCTCACGCACGGCCACGGGAACGCCACCCTCCGTCCCTCTCATTTTTTAGGGTCCCATCGGTTAAATCCAACCAGGTAAGAATAAAGGTAAGTATATTATTTACATATTTAAAGGAACCGATTAAATGAACTGATTAAAAGAACCGATTAATATAAACAAAAGTAGGAATCAGGTAAGTATCTTGTTGTTATTTAGAAATCAGGTAAGTATCTTGTTGTTATTTATATAAAACAAATAAAAAAAAATAAAAAAGTGCCTATGGAACGACGCGTTTCGATTATCTGTGTATCTTCTTCAGGTTCAAGGCACTAGAAATAATGAGTTCATGTCGACTTCAATGGCTCAATTCATGTGGACTTCACCAGCATGTAATCTGTTGAACTGCCGCTGGTGAAGTGACAAGCAGCACTCTGCCCGCTATTTATATAGGAGCCTGAACAATTTTTTTTTTTTTTTCCAATAGTCTTTTTTTTAATATGAACAACTTCGAATCAGCCAATTTTAGGGTTAGGGTTAGGGTCAACTAGGGTTAGGTTTAGGTAAAAAGTCCAAATTGTGGTTAAGGTTAGGGTTGAGGTCAAGGCTAGGGTTAGGATTAGGTTTAGCCATCAGGTTAGGGTTAGGGTTACCTAGGGTTAGGTTTAGGCAAGAGGTTAAAATCTGGTTAAGATTAGGGTTGAGGTTAGGGTTAGGGTTAGGTTTAGGTCCGAAGTGGGAATCAAATTGGGATTAAATTTAGGTCTTGTCAATTAAAATAATACTTTTAAATAGCCCTCTCCAAATGGTCCTTCCAATAATCATCTCACACCCAGTCAAAGTCGTTTTTCTATATTTTCTTCTCTAGTGTTCTTTAGCTCCTTAGTTCTTTAGTGTGTTTCCTCTTTGGTTCTTTAGTTCTTTAGCTTTGTTGCTCTTTTTAGCTCCTTAGTTCTTTAGTGTGTTTCCTCTTTGGTTCTTTAGTTCTTTAGCTTTGTTGCTCTTTTTAGTTCCTTAGTTCTTTAGTGTTTCCTCTTTGGTTCTTTAGTTCTTTAGCTTTGTTGCTCTTTTATTCTCCAGTACTTTGGCTCGTGGAGGCATCTAACTGTAAGCCCATCTGTAGGGTCTTGTGGTGACGGAGGAGTGGCACCATGCCCCTCCGTACCCCCGCAGCCCACAACACGGACCACAGAGGCACAGGAACGGGGCTCTGGCCCGGAAAACCGGGAACCCGCAGCACGAGGGAGCTCTGGCAGAGTTAGATAATAAAAGCCTGCCTCTAAAAAGAGACAGGACAAGCACGGGCTCACGCACGGCCACGGGAACGCCACCCTCCGTCCCTCTCATTTTTTAGGGTCCCATCGGTTAAATCCAACCAGGTAAGAATAAAGGTAAGTATATTATTTACATATTTAAAGGAACCGATTAAATGAACTGATTAAAAGAACCGATTAATATAAACAAAAGTAGGAATCAGGTAAGTATCTTGTTGTTATTTAGAAATCAGGTAAGTATCTTGTTGTTATTTATATAAAACAAATAAAAAAAAATAAAAAAGTGCCTATGGAACGACGCGTTTCGATTATCTGTGTATCTTCTTCAGGTTCAAGGCACTAGAAATAATGAGTTCATGTCGACTTCAATGGCTCAATTCATGTGGACTTCACCAGCATGTAATCTGTTGAACTGCCGCTGGTGAAGTGACAAGCAGCACTCTGCCCGCTATTTATATAGGAGCCTGAACAATTTTTTTTTTTTTTTTTTTTTTTTTTTTTTTTCCAATAGTCTTTTTTTTAATATGAACAACTTCGAATCAGCCAATTTTAGGGTTAGGGTTAGGGTCAACTAGGGTTAGGTTTAGGTAAAAAGTCCAAATTGTGGTTAAGGTTAGGGTTGAGGTCAAGGCTAGGGTTAGGATTAGGTTTAGCCATCAGGTTAGGGTTAGGGTTACCTAGGGTTAGGTTTAGGCAAGAGGTTAAAATCTGGTTAAGATTAGGGTTGAGGTTAGGGTTAGGGTTAGGTTTAGGTCCGAAGTGGGAATCAAATTGGGATTAAATTTAGGTCTTGTCAATTAAAATAATACTTTTAAATAGCCCTCTCCAAATGGTCCTTCCAATAATCATCTCACACCCAGTCAAAGTCGTTTTTCTATATTTTCTTCTCTAGTGTTCTTTAGCTCCTTAGTTCTTTAGTGTGTTTCCTCTTTGGTTCTTTAGTTCTTTAGCTTTGTTGCTCTTTTTAGCTCCTTAGTTCTTTAGTGTGTTTCCTCTTTGGTTCTTTAGTTCTTTAGCTTTGTTGCTCTTTTTAGTTCCTTAGTTCTTTAGTGTTTCCTCTTTGGTTCTTTAGTTCTTTAGCTTTGTTGCTCTTTTATTCTCCAGTACTTTGGCTCGTGGAGGCATCTAACTGTAAGCCCATCTGTAGGGTCTTGTGGTGACGGAGGAGTGGCACCATGCCCCTCCGTACCCCCGCAGCCCACAACACGGACCACAGAGGCACAGGAACGGGGCTCTGGCCCGGAAAACCGGGAACCCGCAGCACGAGGGAGCTCTGGCAGAGTTAGATAATAAAAGCCTGCCTCTAAAAAGAGACAGGACAAGCACGGGCTCACGCACGGCCACGGGAACGCCACCCTCCGTCCCTCTCATTTTTTAGGGTCCCATCGGTTAAATCCAACCAGGTAAGAATAAAGGTAAGTATATTATTTACATATTTAAAGGAACCGATTAAATGAACTGATTAAAAGAACCGATTAATATAAACAAAAGTAGGAATCAGGTAAGTATCTTGTTGTTATTTAGAAATCAGGTAAGTATCTTGTTGTTATTTATATAAAACAAATAAAAAAAATAAAAAAGTGCCTATGGAACGACGCGTTTCGATTATCTGTGTATCTTCTTCAGGTTCAAGGCACTAGAAATAATGAGTTCATGTCGACTTCAATGGCTCAATTCATGTGGACTTCACCAGCATGTAATCTGTTGAACTGCCGCTGGTGAAGTGACAAGCAGCACTCTGCCCGCTATTTATATAGGAGCCTGAACAATTTTTTTTTTTTTTTTTTTTTTTTTTTTTTTTTTTTCCAATAGTCTTTTTTTTAATATGAACAACTTCGAATCAGCCAATTTTAGGGTTAGGGTTAGGGTCAACTAGGGTTAGGTTTAGGTAAAAAGTCCAAATTGTGGTTAAGGTTAGGGTTGAGGTCAAGGCTAGGGTTAGGATTAGGTTTAGCCATCAGGTTAGGGTTAGGGTTACCTAGGGTTAGGTTTAGGCAAGAGGTTAAAATCTGGTTAAGATTAGGGTTGAGGTTAGGGTTAGGGTTAGGTTTAGGTCCGAAGTGGGAATCAAATTGGGATTAAATTTAGGTCTTGTCAATTAAAATAATACTTTTAAATAGCCCTCTCCAAATGGTCCTTCCAATAATCATCTCACACCCAGTCAAAGTCGTTTTTCTATATTTTCTTCTCTAGTGTTCTTTAGCTCCTTAGTTCTTTAGTGTGTTTCCTCTTTGGTTCTTTAGTTCTTTAGCTTTGTTGCTCTTTTTAGCTCCTTAGTTCTTTAGTGTGTTTCCTCTTTGGTTCTTTAGTTCTTTAGCTTTGTTGCTCTTTTTAGCTCCTTAGTTCTTTAGTGTGTTTCCTCTTTGGTTCTTTAGTTCTTTAGCTTTGTTGCTCTTTTTAGTTCCTTAGTTCTTTAGTGTTTCCTCTTTGGTTCTTTAGTTCTTTAGCTTTGTTGCTCTTTTATTCTCCAGTACTTTGGCTCGTGGAGGCATCTAACTGTAAGCCCATCTGTAGGGTCTTGTGGTGACGGAGGAGTGGCACCATGCCCCTCCGTACCCCCGCAGCCCACAACACGGACCACAGAGGCACAGGAACGGGGCTCTGGCCCGGAAAACCGGGAACCCGCAGCACGAGGGAGCTCTGGCAGAGTTAGATAATAAAAGCCTGCCTCTAAAAAGAGACAGGACAAGCACGGGCTCACGCACGGCCACGGGAACGCCACCCTCCGTCCCTCTCATTTTTTAGGGTCCCATCGGTTAAATCCAACCAGGTAAGAATAAAGGTAAGTATATTATTTACATATTTAAAGGAACCGATTAAATGAACTGATTAAAAGAACCGATTAATATAAACAAAAGTAGGAATCAGGTAAGTATCTTGTTGTTATTTAGAAATCAGGTAAGTATCTTGTTGTTATTTATATAAAACAAATAAAAAAAAATAAAAAAGTGCCTATGGAACGACGCGTTTCGATTATCTGTGTATCTTCTTCAGGTTCAAGGCACTAGAAATAATGAGTTCATGTCGACTTCAATGGCTCAATTCATGTGGACTTCACCAGCATGTAATCTGTTGAACTGCCGCTGGTGAAGTGACAAGCAGCACTCTGCCCGCTATTTATATAGGAGCCTGAACAATTTTTTTTTTTTTTTTTTTTTTTTTTTTTTTTTTTTTCTTTTTTTTTTTTTTTTTTTTTTCCAATAGTCTTTTTTTTAATATGAACAACTTCGAATCAGCCAATTTTAGGGTTAGGGTTAGGGTCAACTAGGGTTAGGTTTAGGTAAAAAGTCCAAATTGTGGTTAAGGTTAGGGTTGAGGTCAAGGCTAGGGTTAGGATTAGGTTTAGCCATCAGGTTAGGGTTAGGGTTACCTAGGGTTAGGTTTAGGCAAGAGGTTAAAATCTGGTTAAGATTAGGGTTGAGGTTAGGGTTAGGGTTAGGTTTAGGTCCGAAGTGGGAATCAAATTGGGATTAAATTTAGGTCTTGTCAATTAAAATAATACTTTTAAATAGCCCTCTCCAAATGGTCCTTCCAATAATCATCTCACACCCAGTCAAAGTCGTTTTTCTATATTTTCTTCTCTAGTGTTCTTTAGCTCCTTAGTTCTTTAGTGTGTTTCCTCTTTGGTTCTTTAGTTCTTTAGCTTTGTTGCTCTTTTTAGCTCCTTAGTTCTTTAGTGTGTTTCCTCTTTGGTTCTTTAGTTCTTTAGCTTTGTTGCTCTTTTTAGTTCCTTAGTTCTTTAGTGTTTCCTCTTTGGTTCTTTAGTTCTTTAGCTTTGTTGCTCTTTTATTCTCCAGTACTTTGGCTCGTGGAGGCATCTAACTGTAAGCCCATCTGTAGGGTCTTGTGGTGACGGAGGAGTGGCACCATGCCCCTCCGTACCCCCGCAGCCCACAACACGGACCACAGAGGCACAGGAACGGGGCTCTGGCCCGGAAAACCGGGAACCCGCAGCACGAGGGAGCTCTGGCAGAGTTAGATAATAAAAGCCTGCCTCTAAAAAGAGACAGGACAAGCACGGGCTCACGCACGGCCACGGGAACGCCACCCTCCGTCCCTCTCATTTTTTAGGGTCCCATCGGTTAAATCCAACCAGGTAAGAATAAAGGTAAGTATATTATTTACATATTTAAAGGAACCGATTAAATGAACTGATTAAAAGAACCGATTAATATAAACAAAAGTAGGAATCAGGTAAGTATCTTGTTGTTATTTAGAAATCAGGTAAGTATCTTGTTGTTATTTATATAAAACAAATAAAAAAAATAAAAAAGTGCCTATGGAACGACGCGTTTCGATTATCTGTGTATCTTCTTCAGGTTCAAGGCACTAGAAATAATGAGTTCATGTCGACTTCAATGGCTCAATTCATGTGGACTTCACCAGCATGTAATCTGTTGAACTGCCGCTGGTGAAGTGACAAGCAGCACTCTGCCCGCTATTTATATAGGAGCCTGAACAATTTTTTTTTTTTTTTTTTTTTTTTTTTTTTTTTTTTTTTTTTTTTTTTTTTTTTTTTTTTTTTTTTTTTTTTTTTTTTTTTTTTTTTTTCCAATAGTCTTTTTTTTAATATGAACAACTTCGAATCAGCCAATTTTAGGGTTAGGGTTAGGGTCAACTAGGGTTAGGTTTAGGTAAAAAGTCCAAATTGTGGTTAAGGTTAGGGTTGAGGTCAAGGCTAGGGTTAGGATTAGGTTTAGCCATCAGGTTAGGGTTAGGGTTACCTAGGGTTAGGTTTAGGCAAGAGGTTAAAATCTGGTTAAGATTAGGGTTGAGGTTAGGGTTAGGGTTAGGTTTAGGTCCGAAGTGGGAATCAAATTGGGATTAAATTTAGGTCTTGTCAATTAAAATAATACTTTTAAATAGCCCTCTCCAAATGGTCCTTCCAATAATCATCTCACACCCAGTCAAAGTCGTTTTTCTATATTTTCTTCTCTAGTGTTCTTTAGCTCCTTAGTTCTTTAGTGTGTTTCCTCTTTGGTTCTTTAGTTCTTTAGCTTTGTTGCTCTTTTTAGCTCCTTAGTTCTTTAGTGTGTTTCCTCTTTGGTTCTTTAGTTCTTTAGCTTTGTTGCTCTTTTTAGTTCCTTAGTTCTTTAGTGTTTCCTCTTTGGTTCTTTAGTTCTTTAGCTTTGTTGCTCTTTTATTCTCCAGTACTTTGGCTCGTGGAGGCATCTAACTGTAAGCCCATCTGTAGGGTCTTGTGGTGACGGAGGAGTGGCACCATGCCCCTCCGTACCCCCGCAGCCCACAACACGGACCACAGAGGCACAGGAACGGGGCTCTGGCCCGGAAAACCGGGAACCCGCAGCACGAGGGAGCTCTGGCAGAGTTAGATAATAAAAGCCTGCCTCTAAAAAGAGACAGGACAAGCACGGGCTCACGCACGGCCACGGGAACGCCACCCTCCGTCCCTCTCATTTTTTAGGGTCCCATCGGTTAAATCCAACCAGGTAAGAATAAAGGTAAGTATATTATTTACATATTTAAAGGAACCGATTAAATGAACTGATTAAAAGAACCGATTAATATAAACAAAAGTAGGAATCAGGTAAGTATCTTGTTGTTATTTAGAAATCAGGTAAGTATCTTGTTGTTATTTATATAAAACAAATAAAAAAAAATAAAAAAGTGCCTATGGAACGACGCGTTTCGATTATCTGTGTATCTTCTTCAGGTTCAAGGCACTAGAAATAATGAGTTCATGTCGACTTCAATGGCTCAATTCATGTGGACTTCACCAGCATGTAATCTGTTGAACTGCCGCTGGTGAAGTGACAAGCAGCACTCTGCCCGCTATTTATATAGGAGCCTGAACAATTTTTTTTTTTTTTTTTTTTTTTTTTTTTTTCTTTTTTTTTTTTTTTTTTCCAATAGTCTTTTTTTTAATATGAACAACTTCGAATCAGCCAATTTTAGGGTTAGGGTTAGGGTCAACTAGGGTTAGGTTTAGGTAAAAAGTCCAAATTGTGGTTAAGGTTAGGGTTGAGGTCAAGGCTAGGGTTAGGATTAGGTTTAGCCATCAGGTTAGGGTTAGGGTTACCTAGGGTTAGGTTTAGGCAAGAGGTTAAAATCTGGTTAAGATTAGGGTTGAGGTTAGGGTTAGGGTTAGGTTTAGGTCCGAAGTGGGAATCAAATTGGGATTAAATTTAGGTCTTGTCAATTAAAATAATACTTTTAAATAGCCCTCTCCAAATGGTCCTTCCAATAATCATCTCACACCCAGTCAAAGTCGTTTTTCTATATTTTCTTCTCTAGTGTTCTTTAGCTCCTTAGTTCTTTAGTGTGTTTCCTCTTTGGTTCTTTAGTTCTTTAGCTTTGTTGCTCTTTTTAGCTCCTTAGTTCTTTAGTGTGTTTCCTCTTTGGTTCTTTAGTTCTTTAGCTTTGTTGCTCTTTTTAGTTCCTTAGTTCTTTAGTGTTTCCTCTTTGGTTCTTTAGTTCTTTAGCTTTGTTGCTCTTTTATTCTCCAGTACTTTGGCTCGTGGAGGCATCTAACTGTAAGCCCATCTGTAGGGTCTTGTGGTGACGGAGGAGTGGCACCATGCCCCTCCGTACCCCCGCAGCCCACAACACGGACCACAGAGGCACAGGAACGGGGCTCTGGCCCGGAAAACCGGGAACCCGCAGCACGAGGGAGCTCTGGCAGAGTTAGATAATAAAAGCCTGCCTCTAAAAAGAGACAGGACAAGCACGGGCTCACGCACGGCCACGGGAACGCCACCCTCCGTCCCTCTCATTTTTTAGGGTCCCATCGGTTAAATCCAACCAGGTAAGAATAAAGGTAAGTATATTATTTACATATTTAAAGGAACCGATTAAATGAACTGATTAAAAGAACCGATTAATATAAACAAAAGTAGGAATCAGGTAAGTATCTTGTTGTTATTTAGAAATCAGGTAAGTATCTTGTTGTTATTTATATAAAACAAATAAAAAAAAATAAAAAAGTGCCTATGGAACGACGCGTTTCGATTATCTGTGTATCTTCTTCAGGTTCAAGGCACTAGAAATAATGAGTTCATGTCGACTTCAATGGCTCAATTCATGTGGACTTCACCAGCATGTAATCTGTTGAACTGCCGCTGGTGAAGTGACAAGCAGCACTCTGCCCGCTATTTATATAGGAGCCTGAACAATTTTTTTTTTTTTTTTTTTTTTTTTTTTTTTTTTTTTTTTTTTTTTTTTTTCCAATAGTCTTTTTTTTAATATGAACAACTTCGAATCAGCCAATTTTAGGGTTAGGGTTAGGGTCAACTAGGGTTAGGTTTAGGTAAAAAGTCCAAATTGTGGTTAAGGTTAGGGTTGAGGTCAAGGCTAGGGTTAGGATTAGGTTTAGCCATCAGGTTAGGGTTAGGGTTACCTAGGGTTAGGTTTAGGCAAGAGGTTAAAATCTGGTTAAGATTAGGGTTGAGGTTAGGGTTAGGGTTAGGTTTAGGTCCGAAGTGGGAATCAAATTGGGATTAAATTTAGGTCTTGTCAATTAAAATAATACTTTTAAATAGCCCTCTCCAAATGGTCCTTCCAATAATCATCTCACACCCAGTCAAAGTCGTTTTTCTATATTTTCTTCTCTAGTGTTCTTTAGCTCCTTAGTTCTTTAGTGTGTTTCCTCTTTGGTTCTTTAGTTCTTTAGCTTTGTTGCTCTTTTTAGCTCCTTAGTTCTTTAGTGTGTTTCCTCTTTGGTTCTTTAGTTCTTTAGCTTTGTTGCTCTTTTTAGTTCCTTAGTTCTTTAGTGTTTCCTCTTTGGTTCTTTAGTTCTTTAGCTTTGTTGCTCTTTTATTCTCCAGTACTTTGGCTCGTGGAGGCATCTAACTGTAAGCCCATCTGTAGGGTCTTGTGGTGACGGAGGAGTGGCACCATGCCCCTCCGTACCCCCGCAGCCCACAACACGGACCACAGAGGCACAGGAACGGGGCTCTGGCCCGGAAAACCGGGAACCCGCAGCACGAGGGAGCTCTGGCAGAGTTAGATAATAAAAGCCTGCCTCTAAAAAGAGACAGGACAAGCACGGGCTCACGCACGGCCACGGGAACGCCACCCTCCGTCCCTCTCATTTTTTAGGGTCCCATCGGTTAAATCCAACCAGGTAAGAATAAAGGTAAGTATATTATTTACATATTTAAAGGAACCGATTAAATGAACTGATTAAAAGAACCGATTAATATAAACAAAAGTAGGAATCAGGTAAGTATCTTGTTGTTATTTAGAAATCAGGTAAGTATCTTGTTGTTATTTATATAAAACAAATAAAAAAAATAAAAAAGTGCCTATGGAACGACGCGTTTCGATTATCTGTGTATCTTCTTCAGGTTCAAGGCACTAGAAATAATGAGTTCATGTCGACTTCAATGGCTCAATTCATGTGGACTTCACCAGCATGTAATCTGTTGAACTGCCGCTGGTGAAGTGACAAGCAGCACTCTGCCCGCTATTTATATAGGAGCCTGAACAATTTTTTTTTTTTTTTTTTTTTTTTTTTTTTTTTTTTTTTTTTTTTTTTTTTTTTTTTTTTTCCAATAGTCTTTTTTTTAATATGAACAACTTCGAATCAGCCAATTTTAGGGTTAGGGTTAGGGTCAACTAGGGTTAGGTTTAGGTAAAAAGTCCAAATTGTGGTTAAGGTTAGGGTTGAGGTCAAGGCTAGGGTTAGGATTAGGTTTAGCCATCAGGTTAGGGTTAGGGTTACCTAGGGTTAGGTTTAGGCAAGAGGTTAAAATCTGGTTAAGATTAGGGTTGAGGTTAGGGTTAGGGTTAGGTTTAGGTCCGAAGTGGGAATCAAATTGGGATTAAATTTAGGTCTTGTCAATTAAAATAATACTTTTAAATAGCCCTCTCCAAATGGTCCTTCCAATAATCATCTCACACCCAGTCAAAGTCGTTTTTCTATATTTTCTTCTCTAGTGTTCTTTAGCTCCTTAGTTCTTTAGTGTGTTTCCTCTTTGGTTCTTTAGTTCTTTAGCTTTGTTGCTCTTTTTAGCTCCTTAGTTCTTTAGTGTGTTTCCTCTTTGGTTCTTTAGTTCTTTAGCTTTGTTGCTCTTTTTAGTTCCTTAGTTCTTTAGTGTTTCCTCTTTGGTTCTTTAGTTCTTTAGCTTTGTTGCTCTTTTATTCTCCAGTACTTTGGCTCGTGGAGGCATCTAACTGTAAGCCCATCTGTAGGGTCTTGTGGTGACGGAGGAGTGGCACCATGCCCCTCCGTACCCCCGCAGCCCACAACACGGACCACAGAGGCACAGGAACGGGGCTCTGGCCCGGAAAACCGGGAACCCGCAGCACGAGGGAGCTCTGGCAGAGTTAGATAATAAAAGCCTGCCTCTAAAAAGAGACAGGACAAGCACGGGCTCACGCACGGCCACGGGAACGCCACCCTCCGTCCCTCTCATTTTTTAGGGTCCCATCGGTTAAATCCAACCAGGTAAGAATAAAGGTAAGTATATTATTTACATATTTAAAGGAACCGATTAAATGAACTGATTAAAAGAACCGATTAATATAAACAAAAGTAGGAATCAGGTAAGTATCTTGTTGTTATTTAGAAATCAGGTAAGTATCTTGTTGTTATTTATATAAAACAAATAAAAAAAAATAAAAAAGTGCCTATGGAACGACGCGTTTCGATTATCTGTGTATCTTCTTCAGGTTCAAGGCACTAGAAATAATGAGTTCATGTCGACTTCAATGGCTCAATTCATGTGGACTTCACCAGCATGTAATCTGTTGAACTGCTGCTGGTGAAGTGACAAGCAGCACTCTGCCCGCTATTTATATAGGAGCCTGAACAATTTTTTTTTTTTTTTTTTTTTTTTTTTTTTTTTTTTTTTTTTTTTTTTTTTTTTTTTTTTTTTCTTTTTTTTTTTTTTTTTTTTTCCAATAGTCTTTTTTTTAATATGAACAACTTCGAATCAGCCAATTTTAGGGTTAGGGTTAGGGTCAACTAGGGTTAGGTTTAGGTAAAAAGTCCAAATTGTGGTTAAGGTTAGGGTTGAGGTCAAGGCTAGGGTTAGGATTAGGTTTAGCCATCAGGTTAGGGTTAGGGTTACCTAGGGTTAGGTTTAGGCAAGAGGTTAAAATCTGGTTAAGATTAGGGTTGAGGTTAGGGTTAGGGTTAGGTTTAGGTCCGAAGTGGGAATCAAATTGGGATTAAATTTAGGTCTTGTCAATTAAAATAATACTTTTAAATAGCCCTCTCCAAATGGTCCTTCCA
Source organism: Taenioides sp. WSHXM2023 (assembly GCA_029959045.1). Taxonomy (NCBI): domain Eukaryota; kingdom Metazoa; phylum Chordata; class Actinopteri; order Gobiiformes; family Gobiidae; genus Taenioides; species Taenioides sp. WSHXM2023. The sequence goes on from CM057090.1 coordinate 37,181,090, forward strand.
ATAATCATCTCACACCCAGTCAAAGTCGTTTTTCTATATTTTCTTCTCTAGTGTTCTTTAGCTCCTTAGTTCTTTAGTGTGTTTCCTCTTTGGTTCTTTAGTTCTTTAGCTTTGTTGCTCTTTTTAGCTCCTTAGTTCTTTAGTGTGTTTCCTCTTTGGTTCTTTAGTTCTTTAGCTTTGTTGCTCTTTTTAGTTCCTTAGTTCTTTAGTGTTTCCTCTTTGGTTCTTTAGTTCTTTAGCTTTGTTGCTCTTTTATTCTCCAGTACTTTGGCTCGTGGAGGCATCTAACTGTAAGCCCATCTGTAGGGTCTTGTGGTGACGGAGGAGTGGCACCATGCCCCTCCGTACCCCCGCAGCCCACAACACGGACCACAGAGGCACAGGAACGGGGCTCTGGCCCGGAAAACCGGGAACCCGCAGCACGAGGGAGCTCTGGCAGAGTTAGATAATAAAAGCCTGCCTCTAAAAAGAGACAGGACAAGCACGGGCTCACGCACGGCCACGGGAACGCCACCCTCCGTCCCTCTCATTTTTTAGGGTCCCATCGGTTAAATCCAACCAGGTAAGAATAAAGGTAAGTATATTATTTACATATTTAAAGGAACCGATTAAATGAACTGATTAAAAGAACCGATTAATATAAACAAAAGTAGGAATCAGGTAAGTATCTTGTTGTTATTTAGAAATCAGGTAAGTATCTTGTTGTTATTTATATAAAACAAATAAAAAAAAAATAAAAAAGTGCCTATGGAACGACGCGTTTCGATTATCTGTGTATCTTCTTCAGGTTCAAGGCACTAGAAATAATGAGTTCATGTCGACTTCAATGGCTCAATTCATGTGGACTTCACCAGCATGTAATCTGTTGAACTGCCGCTGGTGAAGTGACAAGCAGCACTCTGCCCGCTATTTATATAGGAGCCTGAACAATTTTTTTTTTTTTTTTTTTTTTTTTTTTTTTTTTTTTTTTTTTTTTTTTTTTTTCCAATAGTCTTTTTTTTAATATGAACAACTTCGAATCAGCCAATTTTAGGGTTAGGGTTAGGGTCAACTAGGGTTAGGTTTAGGTAAAAAGTCCAAATTGTGGTTAAGGTTAGGGTTGAGGTCAAGGCTAGGGTTAGGATTAGGTTTAGCCATCAGGTTAGGGTTAGGGTTACCTAGGGTTAGGTTTAGGCAAGAGGTTAAAATCTGGTTAAGATTAGGGTTGAGGTTAGGGTTAGGGTTAGGTTTAGGTCCGAAGTGGGAATCAAATTGGGATTAAATTTAGGTCTTGTCAATTAAAATAATACTTTTAAATAGCCCTCTCCAAATGGTCCTTCCAATAATCATCTCACACCCAGTCAAAGTCGTTTTTCTATATTTTCTTCTCTAGTGTTCTTTAGCTCCTTAGTTCTTTAGTGTGTTTCCTCTTTGGTTCTTTAGTTCTTTAGCTTTGTTGCTCTTTTTAGCTCCTTAGTTCTTTAGTGTGTTTCCTCTTTGGTTCTTTAGTTCTTTAGCTTTGTTGCTCTTTTTAGTTCCTTAGTTCTTTAGTGTTTCCTCTTTGGTTCTTTAGTTCTTTAGCTTTGTTGCTCTTTTATTCTCCAGTACTTTGGCTCGTGGAGGCATCTAACTGTAAGCCCATCTGTAGGGTCTTGTGGTGACGGAGGAGTGGCACCATGCCCCTCCGTACCCCCGCAGCCCACAACACGGACCACAGAGGCACAGGAACGGGGCTCTGGCCCGGAAAACCGGGAACCCGCAGCACGAGGGAGCTCTGGCAGAGTTAGATAATAAAAGCCTGCCTCTAAAAAGAGACAGGACAAGCACGGGCTCACGCACGGCCACGGGAACGCCACCCTCCGTCCCTCTCATTTTTTAGGGTCCCATCGGTTAAATCCAACCAGGTAAGAATAAAGGTAAGTATATTATTTACATATTTAAAGGAACCGATTAAATGAACTGATTAAAAGAACCGATTAATATAAACAAAAGTAGGAATCAGGTAAGTATCTTGTTGTTATTTAGAAATCAGGTAAGTATCTTGTTGTTATTTATATAAAACAAATAAAAAAAAATAAAAAAGTGCCTATGGAACGACGCGTTTCGATTATCTGTGTATCTTCTTCAGGTTCAAGGCACTAGAAATAATGAGTTCATGTCGACTTCAATGGCTCAATTCATGTGGACTTCACCAGCATGTAATCTGTTGAACTGCCGCTGGTGAAGTGACAAGCAGCACTCTGCCCGCTATTTATATAGGAGCCTGAACAATTTTTTTTTTTTTTTTTTTTTTTTTTTTTTTTTTTTTTTTTTTTTTTTTTTTTTTTTTTTTTCCAATAGTCTTTTTTTTAATATGAACAACTTCGAATCAGCCAATTTTAGGGTTAGGGTTAGGGTCAACTAGGGTTAGGTTTAGGTAAAAAGTCCAAATTGTGGTTAAGGTTAGGGTTGAGGTCAAGGCTAGGGTTAGGATTAGGTTTAGCCATCAGGTTAGGGTTAGGGTTACCTAGGGTTAGGTTTAGGCAAGAGGTTAAAATCTGGTTAAGATTAGGGTTGAGGTTAGGGTTAGGGTTAGGTTTAGGTCCGAAGTGGGAATCAAATTGGGATTAAATTTAGGTCTTGTCAATTAAAATAATACTTTTAAATAGCCCTCTCCAAATGGTCCTTCCAATAATCATCTCACACCCAGTCAAAGTCGTTTTTCTATATTTTCTTCTCTAGTGTTCTTTAGCTCCTTAGTTCTTTAGTGTGTTTCCTCTTTGGTTCTTTAGTTCTTTAGCTTTGTTGCTCTTTTTAGCTCCTTAGTTCTTTAGTGTGTTTCCTCTTTGGTTCTTTAGTTCTTTAGCTTTGTTGCTCTTTTTAGTTCCTTAGTTCTTTAGTGTTTCCTCTTTGGTTCTTTAGTTCTTTAGCTTTGTTGCTCTTTTATTCTCCAGTACTTTGGCTCGTGGAGGCATCTAACTGTAAGCCCATCTGTAGGGTCTTGTGGTGACGGAGGAGTGGCACCATGCCCCTCCGTACCCCCGCAGCCCACAACACGGACCACAGAGGCACAGGAACGGGGCTCTGGCCCGGAAAACCGGGAACCCGCAGCACGAGGGAGCTCTGGCAGAGTTAGATAATAAAAGCCTGCCTCTAAAAAGAGACAGGACAAGCACGGGCTCACGCACGGCCACGGGAACGCCACCCTCCGTCCCTCTCATTTTTTAGGGTCCCATCGGTTAAATCCAACCAGGTAAGAATAAAGGTAAGTATATTATTTACATATTTAAAGGAACCGATTAAATGAACTGATTAAAAGAACCGATTAATATAAACAAAAGTAGGAATCAGGTAAGTATCTTGTTGTTATTTAGAAATCAGGTAAGTATCTTGTTGTTATTTATATAAAACAAATAAAAAAAAAATAAAAAAGTGCCTATGGAACGACGCGTTTCGATTATCTGTGTATCTTCTTCAGGTTCAAGGCACTAGAAATAATGAGTTCATGTCGACTTCAATGGCTCAATTCATGTGGACTTCACCAGCATGTAATCTGTTGAACTGCCGCTGGTGAAGTGACAAGCAGCACTCTGCCCGCTATTTATATAGGAGCCTGAACAATTTTTTTTTTTTTTTTTTTTTTTTTTTTTTTTTTTTTTCCAATAGTCTTTTTTTTAATATGAACAACTTCGAATCAGCCAATTTTAGGGTTAGGGTTAGGGTCAACTAGGGTTAGGTTTAGGTAAAAAGTCCAAATTGTGGTTAAGGTTAGGGTTGAGGTCAAGGCTAGGGTTAGGATTAGGTTTAGCCATCAGGTTAGGGTTAGGGTTACCTAGGGTTAGGTTTAGGCAAGAGGTTAAAATCTGGTTAAGATTAGGGTTGAGGTTAGGGTTAGGGTTAGGTTTAGGTCCGAAGTGGGAATCAAATTGGGATTAAATTTAGGTCTTGTCAATTAAAATAATACTTTTAAATAGCCCTCTCCAAATGGTCCTTCCAATAATCATCTCACACCCAGTCAAAGTCGTTTTTCTATATTTTCTTCTCTAGTGTTCTTTAGCTCCTTAGTTCTTTAGTGTGTTTCCTCTTTGGTTCTTTAGTTCTTTAGCTTTGTTGCTCTTTTTAGCTCCTTAGTTCTTTAGTGTGTTTCCTCTTTGGTTCTTTAGTTCTTTAGCTTTGTTGCTCTTTTTAGTTCCTTAGTTCTTTAGTGTTTCCTCTTTGGTTCTTTAGTTCTTTAGCTTTGTTGCTCTTTTATTCTCCAGTACTTTGGCTCGTGGAGGCATCTAACTGTAAGCCCATCTGTAGGGTCTTGTGGTGACGGAGGAGTGGCACCATGCCCCTCCGTACCCCCGCAGCCCACAACACGGACCACAGAGGCACAGGAACGGGGCTCTGGCCCGGAAAACCGGGAACCCGCAGCACGAGGGAGCTCTGGCAGAGTTAGATAATAAAAGCCTGCCTCTAAAAAGAGACAGGACAAGCACGGGCTCACGCACGGCCACGGGAACGCCACCCTCCGTCCCTCTCATTTTTTAGGGTCCCATCGGTTAAATCCAACCAGGTAAGAATAAAGGTAAGTATATTATTTACATATTTAAAGGAACCGATTAAATGAACTGATTAAAAGAACCGATTAATATAAACAAAAGTAGGAATCAGGTAAGTATCTTGTTGTTATTTAGAAATCAGGTAAGTATCTTGTTGTTATTTATATAAAACAAATAAAAAAAAATAAAAAAGTGCCTATGGAACGACGCGTTTCGATTATCTGTGTATCTTCTTCAGGTTCAAGGCACTAGAAATAATGAGTTCATGTCGACTTCAATGGCTCAATTCATGTGGACTTCACCAGCATGTAATCTGTTGAACTGCCGCTGGTGAAGTGACAAGCAGCACTCTGCCCGCTATTTATATAGGAGCCTGAACAATTTTTTTTTTTTTTTTTTTTTTTTTTTTTTTTTTTTTTTTTTTTTTCCAATAGTCTTTTTTTTTAATATGAACAACTTCGAATCAGCCAATTTTAGGGTTAGGGTTAGGGTCAACTAGGGTTAGGTTTAGGTAAAAAGTCCAAATTGTGGTTAAGGTTAGGGTTGAGGTCAAGGCTAGGGTTAGGATTAGGTTTAGCCATCAGGTTAGGGTTAGGGTTACCTAGGGTTAGGTTTAGGCAAGAGGTTAAAATCTGGTTAAGATTAGGGTTGAGGTTAGGGTTAGGGTTAGGTTTAGGTCCGAAGTGGGAATCAAATTGGGATTAAATTTAGGTCTTGTCAATTAAAATAATACTTTTAAATAGCCCTCTCCAAATGGTCCTTCCAATAATCATCTCACACCCAGTCAAAGTCGTTTTTCTATATTTTCTTCTCTAGTGTTCTTTAGCTCCTTAGTTCTTTAGTGTGTTTCCTCTTTGGTTCTTTAGTTCTTTAGCTTTGTTGCTCTTTTTAGCTCCTTAGTTCTTTAGTGTGTTTCCTCTTTGGTTCTTTAGTTCTTTAGCTTTGTTGCTCTTTTTAGTTCCTTAGTTCTTTAGTGTTTCCTCTTTGGTTCTTTAGTTCTTTAGCTTTGTTGCTCTTTTATTCTCCAGTACTTTGGCTCGTGGAGGCATCTAACTGTAAGCCCATCTGTAGGGTCTTGTGGTGACGGAGGAGTGGCACCATGCCCCTCCGTACCCCCGCAGCCCACAACACGGACCACAGAGGCACAGGAACGGGGCTCTGGCCCGGAAAACCGGGAACCCGCAGCACGAGGGAGCTCTGGCAGAGTTAGATAATAAAAGCCTGCCTCTAAAAAGAGACAGGACAAGCACGGGCTCACGCACGGCCACGGGAACGCCACCCTCCGTCCCTCTCATTTTTTAGGGTCCCATCGGTTAAATCCAACCAGGTAAGAATAAAGGTAAGTATATTATTTACATATTTAAAGGAACCGATTAAATGAACTGATTAAAAGAACCGATTAATATAAACAAAAGTAGGAATCAGGTAAGTATCTTGTTGTTATTTAGAAATCAGGTAAGTATCTTGTTGTTATTTATATAAAACAAATAAAAAAAAATAAAAAAGTGCCTATGGAACGACGCGTTTCGATTATCTGTGTATCTTCTTCAGGTTCAAGGCACTAGAAATAATGAGTTCATGTCGACTTCAATGGCTCAATTCATGTGGACTTCACCAGCATGTAATCTGTTGAACTGCCGCTGGTGAAGTGACAAGCAGCACTCTGCCCGCTATTTATATAGGAGCCTGAACAATTTTTTTTTTTTTTTTTTTTTTTTTTTTTTTTTTTTCCAATAGTCTTTTTTTTAATATGAACAACTTCGAATCAGCCAATTTTAGGGTTAGGGTTAGGGTCAACTAGGGTTAGGTTTAGGTAAAAAGTCCAAATTGTGGTTAAGGTTAGGGTTGAGGTCAAGGCTAGGGTTAGGATTAGGTTTAGCCATCAGGTTAGGGTTAGGGTTACCTAGGGTTAGGTTTAGGCAAGAGGTTAAAATCTGGTTAAGATTAGGGTTGAGGTTAGGGTTAGGGTTAGGTTTAGGTCCGAAGTGGGAATCAAATTGGGATTAAATTTAGGTCTTGTCAATTAAAATAATACTTTTAAATAGCCCTCTCCAAATGGTCCTTCCAATAATCATCTCACACCCAGTCAAAGTCGTTTTTCTATATTTTCTTCTCTAGTGTTCTTTAGCTCCTTAGTTCTTTAGTGTGTTTCCTCTTTGGTTCTTTAGTTCTTTAGCTTTGTTGCTCTTTTTAGCTCCTTAGTTCTTTAGTGTGTTTCCTCTTTGGTTCTTTAGTTCTTTAGCTTTGTTGCTCTTTTTAGTTCCTTAGTTCTTTAGTGTTTCCTCTTTGGTTCTTTAGTTCTTTAGCTTTGTTGCTCTTTTATTCTCCAGTACTTTGGCTCGTGGAGGCATCTAACTGTAAGCCCATCTGTAGGGTCTTGTGGTGACGGAGGAGTGGCACCATGCCCCTCCGTACCCCCGCAGCCCACAACACGGACCACAGAGGCACAGGAACGGGGCTCTGGCCCGGAAAACCGGGAACCCGCAGCACGAGGGAGCTCTGGCAGAGTTAGATAATAAAAGCCTGCCTCTAAAAAGAGACAGGACAAGCACGGGCTCACGCACGGCCACGGGAACGCCACCCTCCGTCCCTCTCATTTTTTAGGGTCCCATCGGTTAAATCCAACCAGGTAAGAATAAAGGTAAGTATATTATTTACATATTTAAAGGAACCGATTAAATGAACTGATTAAAAGAACCGATTAATATAAACAAAAGTAGGAATCAGGTAAGTATCTTGTTGTTATTTAGAAATCAGGTAAGTATCTTGTTGTTATTTATATAAAACAAATAAAAAAAAATAAAAAAGTGCCTATGGAACGACGCGTTTCGATTATCTGTGTATCTTCTTCAGGTTCAAGGCACTAGAAATAATGAGTTCATGTCGACTTCAATGGCTCAATTCATGTGGACTTCACCAGCATGTAATCTGTTGAACTGCCGCTGGTGAAGTGACAAGCAGCACTCTGCCCGCTATTTATATAGGAGCCTGAACAATTTTTTTTTTTTTTTTTTTTTTTTTTTTTTTTTTTTTTTTTTTTTTTTTTTTCTTTTTTTTTTTTTTTTTTTCCAATAGTCTTTTTTTTAATATGAACAACTTCGAATCAGCCAATTTTAGGGTTAGGGTTAGGGTCAACTAGGGTTAGGTTTAGGTAAAAAGTCCAAATTGTGGTTAAGGTTAGGGTTGAGGTCAAGGCTAGGGTTAGGATTAGGTTTAGCCATCAGGTTAGGGTTAGGGTTACCTAGGGTTAGGTTTAGGCAAGAGGTTAAAATCTGGTTAAGATTAGGGTTGAGGTTAGGGTTAGGGTTAGGTTTAGGTCCGAAGTGGGAATCAAATTGGGATTAAATTTAGGTCTTGTCAATTAAAATAATACTTTTAAATAGCCCTCTCCAAATGGTCCTTCCAATAATCATCTCACACCCAGTCAAAGTCGTTTTTCTATATTTTCTTCTCTAGTGTTCTTTAGCTCCTTAGTTCTTTAGTGTGTTTCCTCTTTGGTTCTTTAGTTCTTTAGCTTTGTTGCTCTTTTTAGCTCCTTAGTTCTTTAGTGTGTTTCCTCTTTGGTTCTTTAGTTCTTTAGCTTTGTTGCTCTTTTTAGTTCCTTAGTTCTTTAGTGTTTCCTCTTTGGTTCTTTAGTTCTTTAGCTTTGTTGCTCTTTTATTCTCCAGTACTTTGGCTCGTGGAGGCATCTAACTGTAAGCCCATCTGTAGGGTCTTGTGGTGACGGAGGAGTGGCACCATGCCCCTCCGTACCCCCGCAGCCCACAACACGGACCACAGAGGCACAGGAACGGGGCTCTGGCCCGGAAAACCGGGAACCCGCAGCACGAGGGAGCTCTGGCAGAGTTAGATAATAAAAGCCTGCCTCTAAAAAGAGACAGGACAAGCACGGGCTCACGCACGGCCACGGGAACGCCACCCTCCGTCCCTCTCATTTTTTAGGGTCCCATCGGTTAAATCCAACCAGGTAAGAATAAAGGTAAGTATATTATTTACATATTTAAAGGAACCGATTAAATGAACTGATTAAAAGAACCGATTAATATAAACAAAAGTAGGAATCAGGTAAGTATCTTGTTGTTATTTAGAAATCAGGTAAGTATCTTGTTGTTATTTATATAAAACAAATAAAAAAAAATAAAAAAGTGCCTATGGAACGACGCGTTTCGATTATCTGTGTATCTTCTTCAGGTTCAAGGCACTAGAAATAATGAGTTCATGTCGACTTCAATGGCTCAATTCATGTGGACTTCACCAGCATGTAATCTGTTGAACTGCCGCTGGTGAAGTGACAAGCAGCACTCTGCCCGCTATTTATATAGGAGCCTGAACAATTTTTTTTTTTTTTTTTTTTTTTTTTTTTTTTTTTTTTTTTTTCTTTTTTTTTTTTTCCAATAGTCTTTTTTTTAATATGAACAACTTCGAATCAGCCAATTTTAGGGTTAGGGTTAGGGTCAACTAGGGTTAGGTTTAGGTAAAAAGTCCAAATTGTGGTTAAGGTTAGGGTTGAGGTCAAGGCTAGGGTTAGGATTAGGTTTAGCCATCAGGTTAGGGTTAGGGTTACCTAGGGTTAGGTTTAGGCAAGAGGTTAAAATCTGGTTAAGATTAGGGTTGAGGTTAGGGTTAGGGTTAGGTTTAGGTCCGAAGTGGGAATCAAATTGGGATTAAATTTAGGTCTTGTCAATTAAAATAATACTTTTAAATAGCCCTCTCCAAATGGTCCTTCCAATAATCATCTCACACCCAGTCAAAGTCGTTTTTCTATATTTTCTTCTCTAGTGTTCTTTAGCTCCTTAGTTCTTTAGTGTGTTTCCTCTTTGGTTCTTTAGTTCTTTAGCTTTGTTGCTCTTTTTAGCTCCTTAGTTCTTTAGTGTGTTTCCTCTTTGGTTCTTTAGTTCTTTAGCTTTGTTGCTCTTTTTAGTTCCTTAGTTCTTTAGTGTTTCCTCTTTGGTTCTTTAGTTCTTTAGCTTTGTTGCTCTTTTATTCTCCAGTACTTTGGCTCGTGGAGGCATCTAACTGTAAGCCCATCTGTAGGGTCTTGTGGTGACGGAGGAGTGGCACCATGCCCCTCCGTACCCCCGCAGCCCACAACACGGACCACAGAGGCACAGGAACGGGGCTCTGGCCCGGAAAACCGGGAACCCGCAGCACGAGGGAGCTCTGGCAGAGTTAGATAATAAAAGCCTGCCTCTAAAAAGAGACAGGACAAGCACGGGCTCACGCACGGCCACGGGAACGCCACCCTCCGTCCCTCTCATTTTTTAGGGTCCCATCGGTTAAATCCAACCAGGTAAGAATAAAGGTAAGTATATTATTTACATATTTAAAGGAACCGATTAAATGAACTGATTAAAAGAACCGATTAATATAAACAAAAGTAGGAATCAGGTAAGTATCTTGTTGTTATTTAGAAATCAGGTAAGTATCTTGTTGTTATTTATATAAAACAAATAAAAAAAAATAAAAAAGTGCCTATGGAACGACGCGTTTCGATTATCTGTGTATCTTCTTCAGGTTCAAGGCACTAGAAATAATGAGTTCATGTCGACTTCAATGGCTCAATTCATGTGGACTTCACCAGCATGTAATCTGTTGAACTGCCGCTGGTGAAGTGACAAGCAGCACTCTGCCCGCTATTTATATAGGAGCCTGAACAATTTTTTTTTTTTTTTTTTTTTTTTTTTTTTTTTTTTTTTTTTTTTTTTTTTTTTTTTTTTTTTTTTTCCAATAGTCTTTTTTTTAATATGAACAACTTCGAATCAGCCAATTTTAGGGTTAGGGTTAGGGTCAACTAGGGTTAGGTTTAGGTAAAAAGTCCAAATTGTGGTTAAGGTTAGGGTTGAGGTCAAGGCTAGGGTTAGGATTAGGTTTAGCCATCAGGTTAGGGTTAGGGTTACCTAGGGTTAGGTTTAGGCAAGAGGTTAAAATCTGGTTAAGATTAGGGTTGAGGTTAGGGTTAGGGTTAGGTTTAGGTCCGAAGTGGGAATCAAATTGGGATTAAATTTAGGTCTTGTCAATTAAAATAATACTTTTAAATAGCCCTCTCCAAATGGTCCTTCCAATAATCATCTCACACCCAGTCAAAGTCGTTTTTCTATATTTTCTTCTCTAGTGTTCTTTAGCTCCTTAGTTCTTTAGTGTGTTTCCTCTTTGGTTCTTTAGTTCTTTAGCTTTGTTGCTCTTTTTAGCTCCTTAGTTCTTTAGTGTGTTTCCTCTTTGGTTCTTTAGTTCTTTAGCTTTGTTGCTCTTTTTAGTTCCTTAGTTCTTTAGTGTTTCCTCTTTGGTTCTTTAGTTCTTTAGCTTTGTTGCTCTTTTATTCTCCAGTACTTTGGCTCGTGGAGGCATCTAACTGTAAGCCCATCTGTAGGGTCTTGTGGTGACGGAGGAGTGGCACCATGCCCCTCCGTACCCCCGCAGCCCACAACACGGACCACAGAGGCACAGGAACGGGGCTCTGGCCCGGAAAACCGGGAACCCGCAGCACGAGGGAGCTCTGGCAGAGTTAGATAATAAAAGCCTGCCTCTAAAAAGAGACAGGACAAGCACGGGCTCACGCACGGCCACGGGAACGCCACCCTCCGTCCCTCTCATTTTTTAGGGTCCCATCGGTTAAATCCAACCAGGTAAGAATAAAGGTAAGTATATTATTTACATATTTAAAGGAACCGATTAAATGAACTGATTAAAAGAACCGATTAATATAAACAAAAGTAGGAATCAGGTAAGTATCTTGTTGTTATTTAGAAATCAGGTAAGTATCTTGTTGTTATTTATATAAAACAAATAAAAAAAAATAAAAAAGTGCCTATGGAACGACGCGTTTCGATTATCTGTGTATCTTCTTCAGGTTCAAGGCACTAGAAATAATGAGTTCATGTCGACTTCAATGGCTCAATTCATGTGGACTTCACCAGCATGTAATCTGTTGAACTGCCGCTGGTGAAGTGACAAGCAGCACTCTGCCCGCTATTTATATAGGAGCCTGAACAATTTTTTTTTTTTTTTTTTTTTTTTTTTTTTTTTTTTTTTTTTTTTTTTTTTTTTTTTTTTTTCTTTTTTTTTTTTTTTTTTTTCCAATAGTCTTTTTTTTAATATGAACAACTTCGAATCAGCCAATTTTAGGGTTAGGGTTAGGGTCAACTAGGGTTAGGTTTAGGTAAAAAGTCCAAATTGTGGTTAAGGTTAGGGTTGAGGTCAAGGCTAGGGTTAGGATTAGGTTTAGCCATCAGGTTAGGGTTAGGGTTACCTAGGGTTAGGTTTAGGCAAGAGGTTAAAATCTGGTTAAGATTAGGGTTGAGGTTAGGGTTAGGGTTAGGTTTAGGTCCGAAGTGGGAATCAAATTGGGATTAAATTTAGGTCTTGTCAATTAAAATAATACTTTTAAATAGCCCTCTCCAAATGGTCCTTCCAATAATCATCTCACACCCAGTCAAAGTCGTTTTTCTATATTTTCTTCTCTAGTGTTCTTTAGCTCCTTAGTTCTTTAGTGTGTTTCCTCTTTGGTTCTTTAGTTCTTTAGCTTTGTTGCTCTTTTTAGCTCCTTAGTTCTTTAGTGTGTTTCCTCTTTGGTTCTTTAGTTCTTTAGCTTTGTTGCTCTTTTTAGTTCCTTAGTTCTTTAGTGTTTCCTCTTTGGTTCTTTAGTTCTTTAGCTTTGTTGCTCTTTTATTCTCCAGTACTTTGGCTCGTGGAGGCATCTAACTGTAAGCCCATCTGTAGGGTCTTGTGGTGACGGAGGAGTGGCACCATGCCCCTCCGTACCCCCGCAGCCCACAACACGGACCACAGAGGCACAGGAACGGGGCTCTGGCCCGGAAAACCGGGAACCCGCAGCACGAGGGAGCTCTGGCAGAGTTAGATAATAAAAGCCTGCCTCTAAAAAGAGACAGGACAAGCACGGGCTCACGCACGGCCACGGGAACGCCACCCTCCGTCCCTCTCATTTTTTAGGGTCCCATCGGTTAAATCCAACCAGGTAAGAATAAAGGTAAGTATATTATTTACATATTTAAAGGAACCGATTAAATGAACTGATTAAAAGAACCGATTAATATAAACAAAAGTAGGAATCAGGTAAGTATCTTGTTGTTATTTAGAAATCAGGTAAGTATCTTGTTGTTATTTATATAAAACAAATAAAAAAAAATAAAAAAGTGCCTATGGAACGACGCGTTTCGATTATCTGTGTATCTTCTTCAGGTTCAAGGCACTAGAAATAATGAGTTCATGTCGACTTCAATGGCTCAATTCATGTGGACTTCACCAGCATGTAATCTGTTGAACTGCCGCTGGTGAAGTGACAAGCAGCACTCTGCCCGCTATTTATATAGGAGCCTGAACAATTTTTTTTTTTTTTTTTTTTTTTTTTTTTTTTTTTTTTTTTTTTTTTTTTCCAATAGTCTTTTTTTTAATATGAACAACTTCGAATCAGCCAATTTTAGGGTTAGGGTTAGGGTCAACTAGGGTTAGGTTTAGGTAAAAAGTCCAAATTGTGGTTAAGGTTAGGGTTGAGGTCAAGGCTAGGGTTAGGATTAGGTTTAGCCATCAGGTTAGGGTTAGGGTTACCTAGGGTTAGGTTTAGGCAAGAGGTTAAAATCTGGTTAAGATTAGGGTTGAGGTTAGGGTTAGGGTTAGGTTTAGGTCCGAAGTGGGAATCAAATTGGGATTAAATTTAGGTCTTGTCAATTAAAATAATACTTTTAAATAGCCCTCTCCAAATGGTCCTTCCAATAATCATCTCACACCCAGTCAAAGTCGTTTTTCTATATTTTCTTCTCTAGTGTTCTTTAGCTCCTTAGTTCTTTAGTGTGTTTCCTCTTTGGTTCTTTAGTTCTTTAGCTTTGTTGCTCTTTTTAGCTCCTTAGTTCTTTAGTGTGTTTCCTCTTTGGTTCTTTAGTTCTTTAGCTTTGTTGCTCTTTTTAGTTCCTTAGTTCTTTAGTGTTTCCTCTTTGGTTCTTTAGTTCTTTAGCTTTGTTGCTCTTTTATTCTCCAGTACTTTGGCTCGTGGAGGCATCTAACTGTAAGCCCATCTGTAGGGTCTTGTGGTGACGGAGGAGTGGCACCATGCCCCTCCGTACCCCCGCAGCCCACAACACGGACCACAGAGGCACAGGAACGGGGCTCTGGCCCGGAAAACCGGGAACCCGCAGCACGAGGGAGCTCTGGCAGAGTTAGATAATAAAAGCCTGCCTCTAAAAAGAGACAGGACAAGCACGGGCTCACGCACGGCCACGGGAACGCCACCCTCCGTCCCTCTCATTTTTTAGGGTCCCATCGGTTAAATCCAACCAGGTAAGAATAAAGGTAAGTATATTATTTACATATTTAAAGGAACCGATTAAATGAACTGATTAAAAGAACCGATTAATATAAACAAAAGTAGGAATCAGGTAAGTATCTTGTTGTTATTTAGAAATCAGGTAAGTATCTTGTTGTTATTTATATAAAACAAATAAAAAAAAATAAAAAAGTGCCTATGGAACGACGCGTTTCGATTATCTGTGTATCTTCTTCAGGTTCAAGGCACTAGAAATAATGAGTTCATGTCGACTTCAATGGCTCAATTCATGTGGACTTCACCAGCATGTAATCTGTTGAACTGCCGCTGGTGAAGTGACAAGCAGCACTCTGCCCGCTATTTATATAGGAGCCTGAACAATTTTTTTTTTTTTTTTTTTTTTTTTTTTTTTTTTTTTTTTTTTTTTTTTTTTTTTCTTTTTTTTTTTTTTTTTTTTTTTCCAATAGTCTTTTTTTTAATATGAACAACTTCGAATCAGCCAATTTTAGGGTTAGGGTTAGGGTCAACTAGGGTTAGGTTTAGGTAAAAAGTCCAAATTGTGGTTAAGGTTAGGGTTGAGGTCAAGGCTAGGGTTAGGATTAGGTTTAGCCATCAGGTTAGGGTTAGGGTTACCTAGGGTTAGGTTTAGGCAAGAGGTTAAAATCTGGTTAAGATTAGGGTTGAGGTTAGGGTTAGGGTTAGGTTTAGGTCCGAAGTGGGAATCAAATTGGGATTAAATTTAGGTCTTGTCAATTAAAATAATACTTTTAAATAGCCCTCTCCAAATGGTCCTTCCAATAATCATCTCACACCCAGTCAAAGTCGTTTTTCTATATTTTCTTCTCTAGTGTTCTTTAGCTCCTTAGTTCTTTAGTGTGTTTCCTCTTTGGTTCTTTAGTTCTTTAGCTTTGTTGCTCTTTTTAGCTCCTTAGTTCTTTAGTGTGTTTCCTCTTTGGTTCTTTAGTTCTTTAGCTTTGTTGCTCTTTTTAGTTCCTTAGTTCTTTAGTGTTTCCTCTTTGGTTCTTTAGTTCTTTAGCTTTGTTGCTCTTTTATTCTCCAGTACTTTGGCTCGTGGAGGCATCTAACTGTAAGCCCATCTGTAGGGTCTTGTGGTGACGGAGGAGTGGCACCATGCCCCTCCGTACCCCCGCAGCCCACAACACGGACCACAGAGGCACAGGAACGGGGCTCTGGCCCGGAAAACCGGGAACCCGCAGCACGAGGGAGCTCTGGCAGAGTTAGATAATAAAAGCCTGCCTCTAAAAAGAGACAGGACAAGCACGGGCTCACGCACGGCCACGGGAACGCCACCCTCCGTCCCTCTCATTTTTTAGGGTCCCATCGGTTAAATCCAACCAGGTAAGAATAAAGGTAAGTATATTATTTACATATTTAAAGGAACCGATTAAATGAACTGATTAAAAGAACCGATTAATATAAACAAAAGTAGGAATCAGGTAAGTATCTTGTTGTTATTTAGAAATCAGGTAAGTATCTTGTTGTTATTTATATAAAACAAATAAAAAAAAATAAAAAAGTGCCTATGGAACGACGCGTTTCGATTATCTGTGTATCTTCTTCAGGTTCAAGGCACTAGAAATAATGAGTTCATGTCGACTTCAATGGCTCAATTCATGTGGACTTCACCAGCATGTAATCTGTTGAACTGCCGCTGGTGAAGTGACAAGCAGCACTCTGCCCGCTATTTATATAGGAGCCTGAACAATTTTTTTTTTTTTTTTTTTTTTTTTTTTTTTTTTTTTTTTTTTTTTTTTTCTTTTTTTTTTTTTTTTTCCAATAGTCTTTTTTTTAATATGAACAACTTCGAATCAGCCAATTTTAGGGTTAGGGTTAGGGTCAACTAGGGTTAGGTTTAGGTAAAAAGTCCAAATTGTGGTTAAGGTTAGGGTTGAGGTCAAGGCTAGGGTTAGGATTAGGTTTAGCCATCAGGTTAGGGTTAGGGTTACCTAGGGTTAGGTTTAGGCAAGAGGTTAAAATCTGGTTAAGATTAGGGTTGAGGTTAGGGTTAGGGTTAGGTTTAGGTCCGAAGTGGGAATCAAATTGGGATTAAATTTAGGTCTTGTCAATTAAAATAATACTTTTAAATAGCCCTCTCCAAATGGTCCTTCCAATAATCATCTCACACCCAGTCAAAGTCGTTTTTCTATATTTTCTTCTCTAGTGTTCTTTAGCTCCTTAGTTCTTTAGTGTGTTTCCTCTTTGGTTCTTTAGTTCTTTAGCTTTGTTGCTCTTTTTAGCTCCTTAGTTCTTTAGTGTGTTTCCTCTTTGGTTCTTTAGTTCTTTAGCTTTGTTGCTCTTTTTAGTTCCTTAGTTCTTTAGTGTTTCCTCTTTGGTTCTTTAGTTCTTTAGCTTTGTTGCTCTTTTATTCTCCAGTACTTTGGCTCGTGGAGGCATCTAACTGTAAGCCCATCTGTAGGGTCTTGTGGTGACGGAGGAGTGGCACCATGCCCCTCCGTACCCCCGCAGCCCACAACACGGACCACAGAGGCACAGGAACGGGGCTCTGGCCCGGAAAACCGGGAACCCGCAGCACGAGGGAGCTCTGGCAGAGTTAGATAATAAAAGCCTGCCTCTAAAAAGAGACAGGACAAGCACGGGCTCACGCACGGCCACGGGAACGCCACCCTCCGTCCCTCTCATTTTTTAGGGTCCCATCGGTTAAATCCAACCAGGTAAGAATAAAGGTAAGTATATTATTTACATATTTAAAGGAACCGATTAAATGAACTGATTAAAAGAACCGATTAATATAAACAAAAGTAGGAATCAGGTAAGTATCTTGTTGTTATTTAGAAATCAGGTAAGTATCTTGTTGTTATTTATATAAAACAAATAAAAAAAAATAAAAAAGTGCCTATGGAACGACGCGTTTCGATTATCTGTGTATCTTCTTCAGGTTCAAGGCACTAGAAATAATGAGTTCATGTCGACTTCAATGGCTCAATTCATGTGGACTTCACCAGCATGTAATCTGTTGAACTGCCGCTGGTGAAGTGACAAGCAGCACTCTGCCCGCTATTTATATAGGAGCCTGAACAATTTTTTTTTTTTTTTTTTTTTTTTTTTTTTTTTTTTTTTTTTTTTTTTTTTTTTTTTTTTTTTTTTTTTTTCTTCTTTTTTTTTTTTTTTTTTTCCAATAGTCTTTTTTTTAATATGAACAACTTCGAATCAGCCAATTTTAGGGTTAGGGTTAGGGTCAACTAGGGTTAGGTTTAGGTAAAAAGTCCAAATTGTGGTTAAGGTTAGGGTTGAGGTCAAGGCTAGGGTTAGGATTAGGTTTAGCCATCAGGTTAGGGTTAGGGTTACCTAGGGTTAGGTTTAGGCAAGAGGTTAAAATCTGGTTAAGATTAGGGTTGAGGTTAGGGTTAGGGTTAGGTTTAGGTCCGAAGTGGGAATCAAATTGGGATTAAATTTAGGTCTTGTCAATTAAAATAATACTTTTAAATAGCCCTCTCCAAATGGTCCTTCCAATAATCATCTCACACCCAGTCAAAGTCGTTTTTCTATATTTTCTTCTCTAGTGTTCTTTAGCTCCTTAGTTCTTTAGTGTGTTTCCTCTTTGGTTCTTTAGTTCTTTAGCTTTGTTGCTCTTTTTAGCTCCTTAGTTCTTTAGTGTGTTTCCTCTTTGGTTCTTTAGTTCTTTAGCTTTGTTGCTCTTTTTAGTTCCTTAGTTCTTTAGTGTTTCCTCTTTGGTTCTTTAGTTCTTTAGCTTTGTTGCTCTTTTATTCTCCAGTACTTTGGCTCGTGGAGGCATCTAACTGTAAGCCCATCTGTAGGGTCTTGTGGTGACGGAGGAGTGGCACCATGCCCCTCCGTACCCCCGCAGCCCACAACACGGACCACAGAGGCACAGGAACGGGGCTCTGGCCCGGAAAACCGGGAACCCGCAGCACGAGGGAGCTCTGGCAGAGTTAGATAATAAAAGCCTGCCTCTAAAAAGAGACAGGACAAGCACGGGCTCACGCACGGCCACGGGAACGCCACCCTCCGTCCCTCTCATTTTTTAGGGTCCCATCGGTTAAATCCAACCAGGTAAGAATAAAGGTAAGTATATTATTTACATATTTAAAGGAACCGATTAAATGAACTGATTAAAAGAACCGATTAATATAAACAAAAGTAGGAATCAGGTAAGTATCTTGTTGTTATTTAGAAATCAGGTAAGTATCTTGTTGTTATTTATATAAAACAAATAAAAAAAAATAAAAAAGTGCCTATGGAACGACGCGTTTCGATTATCTGTGTATCTTCTTCAGGTTCAAGGCACTAGAAATAATGAGTTCATGTCGACTTCAATGGCTCAATTCATGTGGACTTCACCAGCATGTAATCTGTTGAACTGCCGCTGGTGAAGTGACAAGCAGCACTCTGCCCGCTATTTATATAGGAGCCTGAACAATTTTTTTTTTTTTTTTTTTTTTTTTTTTTTTTTTTTTTTTTTTTTTTTTTTTTTTTTTTTTTCTTCTTTTTTTTTTTTTTTTTTCCAATAGTCTTTTTTTTAATATGAACAACTTCGAATCAGCCAATTTTAGGGTTAGGGTTAGGGTCAACTAGGGTTAGGTTTAGGTAAAAAGTCCAAATTGTGGTTAAGGTTAGGGTTGAGGTCAAGGCTAGGGTTAGGATTAGGTTTAGCCATCAGGTTAGGGTTAGGGTTACCTAGGGTTAGGTTTAGGCAAGAGGTTAAAATCTGGTTAAGATTAGGGTTGAGGTTAGGGTTAGGGTTAGGTTTAGGTCCGAAGTGGGAATCAAATTGGGATTAAATTTAGGTCTTGTCAATTAAAATAATACTTTTAAATAGCCCTCTCCAAATGGTCCTTCCAATAATCATCTCACACCCAGTCAAAGTCGTTTTTCTATATTTTCTTCTCTAGTGTTCTTTAGCTCCTTAGTTCTTTAGTGTGTTTCCTCTTTGGTTCTTTAGTTCTTTAGCTTTGTTGCTCTTTTTAGCTCCTTAGTTCTTTAGTGTGTTTCCTCTTTGGTTCTTTAGTTCTTTAGCTTTGTTGCTCTTTTTAGTTCCTTAGTTCTTTAGTGTTTCCTCTTTGGTTCTTTAGTTCTTTAGCTTTGTTGCTCTTTTATTCTCCAGTACTTTGGCTCGTGGAGGCATCTAACTGTAAGCCCATCTGTAGGGTCTTGTGGTGACGGAGGAGTGGCACCATGCCCCTCCGTACCCCCGCAGCCCACAACACGGACCACAGAGGCACAGGAACGGGGCTCTGGCCCGGAAAACCGGGAACCCGCAGCACGAGGGAGCTCTGGCAGAGTTAGATAATAAAAGCCTGCCTCTAAAAAGAGACAGGACAAGCACGGGCTCACGCACGGCCACGGGAACGCCACCCTCCGTCCCTCTCATTTTTTAGGGTCCCATCGGTTAAATCCAACCAGGTAAGAATAAAGGTAAGTATATTATTTACATATTTAAAGGAACCGATTAAATGAACTGATTAAAAGAACCGATTAATATAAACAAAAGTAGGAATCAGGTAAGTATCTTGTTGTTATTTAGAAATCAGGTAAGTATCTTGTTGTTATTTATATAAAACAAATAAAAAAAAATAAAAAAGTGCCTATGGAACGACGCGTTTCGATTATCTGTGTATCTTCTTCAGGTTCAAGGCACTAGAAATAATGAGTTCATGTCGACTTCAATGGCTCAATTCATGTGGACTTCACCAGCATGTAATCTGTTGAACTGCCGCTGGTGAAGTGACAAGCAGCACTCTGCCCGCTATTTATATAGGAGCCTGAACAATTTTTTTTTTTTTTTTTTTTTTTTTTTTTTTTTTTTTTTTTTTTTTCCAATAGTCTTTTTTTTAATATGAACAACTTCGAATCAGCCAATTTTAGGGTTAGGGTTAGGGTCAACTAGGGTTAGGTTTAGGTAAAAAGTCCAAATTGTGGTTAAGGTTAGGGTTGAGGTCAAGGCTAGGGTTAGGATTAGGTTTAGCCATCAGGTTAGGGTTAGGGTTACCTAGGGTTAGGTTTAGGCAAGAGGTTAAAATCTGGTTAAGATTAGGGTTGAGGTTAGGGTTAGGGTTAGGTTTAGGTCCGAAGTGGGAATCAAATTGGGATTAAATTTAGGTCTTGTCAATTAAAATAATACTTTTAAATAGCCCTCTCCAAATGGTCCTTCCAATAATCATCTCACACCCAGTCAAAGTCGTTTTTCTATATTTTCTTCTCTAGTGTTCTTTAGCTCCTTAGTTCTTTAGTGTGTTTCCTCTTTGGTTCTTTAGTTCTTTAGCTTTGTTGCTCTTTTTAGCTCCTTAGTTCTTTAGTGTGTTTCCTCTTTGGTTCTTTAGTTCTTTAGCTTTGTTGCTCTTTTTAGTTCCTTAGTTCTTTAGTGTTTCCTCTTTGGTTCTTTAGTTCTTTAGCTTTGTTGCTCTTTTATTCTCCAGTACTTTGGCTCGTGGAGGCATCTAACTGTAAGCCCATCTGTAGGGTCTTGTGGTGACGGAGGAGTGGCACCATGCCCCTCCGTACCCCCGCAGCCCACAACACGGACCACAGAGGCACAGGAACGGGGCTCTGGCCCGGAAAACCGGGAACCCGCAGCACGAGGGAGCTCTGGCAGAGTTAGATAATAAAAGCCTGCCTCTAAAAAGAGACAGGACAAGCACGGGCTCACGCACGGCCACGGGAACGCCACCCTCCGTCCCTCTCATTTTTTAGGGTCCCATCGGTTAAATCCAACCAGGTAAGAATAAAGGTAAGTATATTATTTACATATTTAAAGGAACCGATTAAATGAACTGATTAAAAGAACCGATTAATATAAACAAAAGTAGGAATCAGGTAAGTATCTTGTTGTTATTTAGAAATCAGGTAAGTATCTTGTTGTTATTTATATAAAACAAATAAAAAAAAAATAAAAAAGTGCCTATGGAACGACGCGTTTCGATTATCTGTGTATCTTCTTCAGGTTCAAGGCACTAGAAATAATGAGTTCATGTCGACTTCAATGGCTCAATTCATGTGGACTTCACCAGCATGTAATCTGTTGAACTGCCGCTGGTGAAGTGACAAGCAGCACTCTGCCCGCTATTTATATAGGAGCCTGAACAATTTTTTTTTTTTTTTTTTTTTTTTTTTTTTTTTTTTTTTTTTTTTTTTTTTTTTTTTTTCTTTTTTTTTTTTTTTTCCAATAGTCTTTTTTTTAATATGAACAACTTCGAATCAGCCAATTTTAGGGTTAGGGTTAGGGTCAACTAGGGTTAGGTTTAGGTAAAAAGTCCAAATTGTGGTTAAGGTTAGGGTTGAGGTCAAGGCTAGGGTTAGGATTAGGTTTAGCCATCAGGTTAGGGTTAGGGTTACCTAGGGTTAGGTTTAGGCAAGAGGTTAAAATCTGGTTAAGATTAGGGTTGAGGTTAGGGTTAGGGTTAGGTTTAGGTCCGAAGTGGGAATCAAATTGGGATTAAATTTAGGTCTTGTCAATTAAAATAATACTTTTAAATAGCCCTCTCCAAATGGTCCTTCCAATAATCATCTCACACCCAGTCAAAGTCGTTTTTCTATATTTTCTTCTCTAGTGTTCTTTAGCTCCTTAGTTCTTTAGTGTGTTTCCTCTTTGGTTCTTTAGTTCTTTAGCTTTGTTGCTCTTTTTAGCTCCTTAGTTCTTTAGTGTGTTTCCTCTTTGGTTCTTTAGTTCTTTAGCTTTGTTGCTCTTTTTAGTTCCTTAGTTCTTTAGTGTTTCCTCTTTGGTTCTTTAGTTCTTTAGCTTTGTTGCTCTTTTATTCTCCAGTACTTTGGCTCGTGGAGGCATCTAACTGTAAGCCCATCTGTAGGGTCTTGTGGTGACGGAGGAGTGGCACCATGCCCCTCCGTACCCCCGCAGCCCACAACACGGACCACAGAGGCACAGGAACGGGGCTCTGGCCCGGAAAACCGGGAACCCGCAGCACGAGGGAGCTCTGGCAGAGTTAGATAATAAAAGCCTGCCTCTAAAAAGAGACAGGACAAGCACGGGCTCACGC
Organism: Taenioides sp. WSHXM2023; assembly: GCA_029959045.1. NCBI lineage: Eukaryota > Metazoa > Chordata > Actinopteri > Gobiiformes > Gobiidae > Taenioides > Taenioides sp. WSHXM2023. The sequence continues at coordinate 37,202,857 of CM057090.1, forward strand.
ACGGCCACGGGAACGCCACCCTCCGTCCCTCTCATTTTTTAGGGTCCCATCGGTTAAATCCAACCAGGTAAGAATAAAGGTAAGTATATTATTTACATATTTAAAGGAACCGATTAAATGAACTGATTAAAAGAACCGATTAATATAAACAAAAGTAGGAATCAGGTAAGTATCTTGTTGTTATTTAGAAATCAGGTAAGTATCTTGTTGTTATTTATATAAAACAAATAAAAAAAAAATAAAAAAGTGCCTATGGAACGACGCGTTTCGATTATCTGTGTATCTTCTTCAGGTTCAAGGCACTAGAAATAATGAGTTCATGTCGACTTCAATGGCTCAATTCATGTGGACTTCACCAGCATGTAATCTGTTGAACTGCCGCTGGTGAAGTGACAAGCAGCACTCTGCCCGCTATTTATATAGGAGCCTGAACAATTTTTTTTTTTTTTTTTTTTTTTTTTTTTTTTTTTTTTTTTTTCTTTTTTTTTTCCAATAGTCTTTTTTTTAATATGAACAACTTCGAATCAGCCAATTTTAGGGATAGGGTTAGGGTCAACTAGGGTTAGGTTTAGGTAAAAAGTCCAAATTGTGGTTAAGGTTAGGGTTGAGGTCAAGGCTAGGGTTAGGATTAGGTTTAGCCATCAGGTTAGGGTTAGGGTTACCTAGGGTTAGGTTTAGGCAAGAGGTTAAAATCTGGTTAAGATTAGGGTTGAGGTTAGGGTTAGGGTTAGGTTTAGGTCCGAAGTGGGAATCAAATTGGGATTAAATTTAGGTCTTGTCAATTAAAATAATACTTTTAAATAGCCCTCTCCAAATGGTCCTTCCAATAATCATCTCACACCCAGTCAAAGTCGTTTTTCTATATTTTCTTCTCTAGTGTTCTTTAGCTCCTTAGTTCTTTAGTGTGTTTCCTCTTTGGTTCTTTAGTTCTTTAGCTTTGTTGCTCTTTTTAGCTCCTTAGTTCTTTAGTGTGTTTCCTCTTTGGTTCTTTAGTTCTTTAGCTTTGTTGCTCTTTTTAGTTCCTTAGTTCTTTAGTGTTTCCTCTTTGGTTCTTTAGTTCTTTAGCTTTGTTGCTCTTTTATTCTCCAGTACTTTGGCTCGTGGAGGCATCTAACTGTAAGCCCATCTGTAGGGTCTTGTGGTGACGGAGGAGTGGCACCATGCCCCTCCGTACCCCCGCAGCCCACAACACGGACCACAGAGGCACAGGAACGGGGCTCTGGCCCGGAAAACCGGGAACCCGCAGCACGAGGGAGCTCTGGCAGAGTTAGATAATAAAAGCCTGCCTCTAAAAAGAGACAGGACAAGCACGGGCTCACGCACGGCCACGGGAACGCCACCCTCCGTCCCTCTCATTTTTTAGGGTCCCATCGGTTAAATCCAACCAGGTAAGAATAAAGGTAAGTATATTATTTACATATTTAAAGGAACCGATTAAATGAACTGATTAAAAGAACCGATTAATATAAACAAAAGTAGGAATCAGGTAAGTATCTTGTTGTTATTTAGAAATCAGGTAAGTATCTTGTTGTTATTTATATAAAACAAATAAAAAAAAATAAAAAAGTGCCTATGGAACGACGCGTTTCGATTATCTGTGTATCTTCTTCAGGTTCAAGGCACTAGAAATAATGAGTTCATGTCGACTTCAATGGCTCAATTCATGTGGACTTCACCAGCATGTAATCTGTTGAACTGCCGCTGGTGAAGTGACAAGCAGCACTCTGCCCGCTATTTATATAGGAGCCTGAACAATTTTTTTTTTTTTTTTTTTTTTTTTTTTTTTTTTTTTTTTTTTTTTTTTTTTTTTTTTTTTTTTTTTTTTTTTTTCTTTTTTTTTTTTTTTTTTTTTTTCCAATAGTCTTTTTTTTAATATGAACAACTTCGAATCAGCCAATTTTAGGGTTAGGGTTAGGGTCAACTAGGGTTAGGTTTAGGTAAAAAGTCCAAATTGTGGTTAAGGTTAGGGTTGAGGTCAAGGCTAGGGTTAGGATTAGGTTTAGCCATCAGGTTAGGGTTAGGGTTACCTAGGGTTAGGTTTAGGCAAGAGGTTAAAATCTGGTTAAGATTAGGGTTGAGGTTAGGGTTAGGGTTAGGTTTAGGTCCGAAGTGGGAATCAAATTGGGATTAAATTTAGGTCTTGTCAATTAAAATAATACTTTTAAATAGCCCTCTCCAAATGGTCCTTCCAATAATCATCTCACACCCAGTCAAAGTCGTTTTTCTATATTTTCTTCTCTAGTGTTCTTTAGCTCCTTAGTTCTTTAGTGTGTTTCCTCTTTGGTTCTTTAGTTCTTTAGCTTTGTTGCTCTTTTTAGCTCCTTAGTTCTTTAGTGTGTTTCCTCTTTGGTTCTTTAGTTCTTTAGCTTTGTTGCTCTTTTTAGTTCCTTAGTTCTTTAGTGTTTCCTCTTTGGTTCTTTAGTTCTTTAGCTTTGTTGCTCTTTTATTCTCCAGTACTTTGGCTCGTGGAGGCATCTAACTGTAAGCCCATCTGTAGGGTCTTGTGGTGACGGAGGAGTGGCACCATGCCCCTCCGTACCCCCGCAGCCCACAACACGGACCACAGAGGCACAGGAACGGGGCTCTGGCCCGGAAAACCGGGAACCCGCAGCACGAGGGAGCTCTGGCAGAGTTAGATAATAAAAGCCTGCCTCTAAAAAGAGACAGGACAAGCACGGGCTCACGCACGGCCACGGGAACGCCACCCTCCGTCCCTCTCATTTTTTAGGGTCCCATCGGTTAAATCCAACCAGGTAAGAATAAAGGTAAGTATATTATTTACATATTTAAAGGAACCGATTAAATGAACTGATTAAAAGAACCGATTAATATAAACAAAAGTAGGAATCAGGTAAGTATCTTGTTGTTATTTAGAAATCAGGTAAGTATCTTGTTGTTATTTATATAAAACAAATAAAAAAAAATAAAAAAGTGCCTATGGAACGACGCGTTTCGATTATCTGTGTATCTTCTTCAGGTTCAAGGCACTAGAAATAATGAGTTCATGTCGACTTCAATGGCTCAATTCATGTGGACTTCACCAGCATGTAATCTGTTGAACTGCCGCTGGTGAAGTGACAAGCAGCACTCTGCCCGCTATTTATATAGGAGCCTGAACAATTTTTTTTTTTTTTTTTTTTTTTTTTTTTTTTTTTTTTTTTTTTTTTTTTTTCCAATAGTCTTTTTTTTAATATGAACAACTTCGAATCAGCCAATTTTAGGGTTAGGGTTAGGGTCAACTAGGGTTAGGTTTAGGTAAAAAGTCCAAATTGTGGTTAAGGTTAGGGTTGAGGTCAAGGCTAGGGTTAGGATTAGGTTTAGCCATCAGGTTAGGGTTAGGGTTACCTAGGGTTAGGTTTAGGCAAGAGGTTAAAATCTGGTTAAGATTAGGGTTGAGGTTAGGGTTAGGGTTAGGTTTAGGTCCGAAGTGGGAATCAAATTGGGATTAAATTTAGGTCTTGTCAATTAAAATAATACTTTTAAATAGCCCTCTCCAAATGGTCCTTCCAATAATCATCTCACACCCAGTCAAAGTCGTTTTTCTATATTTTCTTCTCTAGTGTTCTTTAGCTCCTTAGTTCTTTAGTGTGTTTCCTCTTTGGTTCTTTAGTTCTTTAGCTTTGTTGCTCTTTTTAGCTCCTTAGTTCTTTAGTGTGTTTCCTCTTTGGTTCTTTAGTTCTTTAGCTTTGTTGCTCTTTTTAGTTCCTTAGTTCTTTAGTGTTTCCTCTTTGGTTCTTTAGTTCTTTAGCTTTGTTGCTCTTTTATTCTCCAGTACTTTGGCTCGTGGAGGCATCTAACTGTAAGCCCATCTGTAGGGTCTTGTGGTGACGGAGGAGTGGCACCATGCCCCTCCGTACCCCCGCAGCCCACAACACGGACCACAGAGGCACAGGAACGGGGCTCTGGCCCGGAAAACCGGGAACCCGCAGCACGAGGGAGCTCTGGCAGAGTTAGATAATAAAAGCCTGCCTCTAAAAAGAGACAGGACAAGCACGGGCTCACGCACGGCCACGGGAACGCCACCCTCCGTCCCTCTCATTTTTTAGGGTCCCATCGGTTAAATCCAACCAGGTAAGAATAAAGGTAAGTATATTATTTACATATTTAAAGGAACCGATTAAATGAACTGATTAAAAGAACCGATTAATATAAACAAAAGTAGGAATCAGGTAAGTATCTTGTTGTTATTTAGAAATCAGGTAAGTATCTTGTTGTTATTTATATAAAACAAATAAAAAAAAATAAAAAAGTGCCTATGGAACGACGCGTTTCGATTATCTGTGTATCTTCTTCAGGTTCAAGGCACTAGAAATAATGAGTTCATGTCGACTTCAATGGCTCAATTCATGTGGACTTCACCAGCATGTAATCTGTTGAACTGCCGCTGGTGAAGTGACAAGCAGCACTCTGCCCGCTATTTATATAGGAGCCTGAACAATTTTTTTTTTTTTTTTTTTTTTTTTTTTTTTTTTTTTTTTTTTTTTTTTTTTTTTTTTTTTTTTTTTCCAATAGTCTTTTTTTTAATATGAACAACTTCGAATCAGCCAATTTTAGGGTTAGGGTTAGGGTCAACTAGGGTTAGGTTTAGGTAAAAAGTCCAAATTGTGGTTAAGGTTAGGGTTGAGGTCAAGGCTAGGGTTAGGATTAGGTTTAGCCATCAGGTTAGGGTTAGGGTTACCTAGGGTTAGGTTTAGGCAAGAGGTTAAAATCTGGTTAAGATTAGGGTTGAGGTTAGGGTTAGGGTTAGGTTTAGGTCCGAAGTGGGAATCAAATTGGGATTAAATTTAGGTCTTGTCAATTAAAATAATACTTTTAAATAGCCCTCTCCAAATGGTCCTTCCAATAATCATCTCACACCCAGTCAAAGTCGTTTTTCTATATTTTCTTCTCTAGTGTTCTTTAGCTCCTTAGTTCTTTAGTGTGTTTCCCCTCTTTGGTTCTTTAGTTCTTTAGCTTTGTTGCTCTTTTTAGCTCCTTAGTTCTTTAGTGTGTTTCCTCTTTGGTTCTTTAGTTCTTTAGCTTTGTTGCTCTTTTTAGTTCCTTAGTTCTTTAGTGTTTCCTCTTTGGTTCTTTAGTTCTTTAGCTTTGTTGCTCTTTTATTCTCCAGTACTTTGGCTCGTGGAGGCATCTAACTGTAAGCCCATCTGTAGGGTCTTGTGGTGACGGAGGAGTGGCACCATGCCCCTCCGTACCCCCGCAGCCCACAACACGGACCACAGAGGCACAGGAACGGGGCTCTGGCCCGGAAAACCGGGAACCCGCAGCACGAGGGAGCTCTGGCAGAGTTAGATAATAAAAGCCTGCCTCTAAAAAGAGACAGGACAAGCACGGGCTCACGCACGGCCACGGGAACGCCACCCTCCGTCCCTCTCATTTTTTAGGGTCCCATCGGTTAAATCCAACCAGGTAAGAATAAAGGTAAGTATATTATTTACATATTTAAAGGAACCGATTAAATGAACTGATTAAAAGAACCGATTAATATAAACAAAAGTAGGAATCAGGTAAGTATCTTGTTGTTATTTAGAAATCAGGTAAGTATCTTGTTGTTATTTATATAAAACAAATAAAAAAAAAATAAAAAAGTGCCTATGGAACGACGCGTTTCGATTATCTGTGTATCTTCTTCAGGTTCAAGGCACTAGAAATAATGAGTTCATGTCGACTTCAATGGCTCAATTCATGTGGACTTCACCAGCATGTAATCTGTTGAACTGCCGCTGGTGAAGTGACAAGCAGCACTCTGCCCGCTATTTATATAGGAGCCTGAACAATTTTTTTTTTTTTTTTTTTTTTTTTTTTTTTTTTTTTTTTTTTTTTTTTTTTTTTTTTTTCCAATAGTCTTTTTTTTAATATGAACAACTTCGAATCAGCCAATTTTAGGGTTAGGGTTAGGGTCAACTAGGGTTAGGTTTAGGTAAAAAGTCCAAATTGTGGTTAAGGTTAGGGTTGAGGTCAAGGCTAGGGTTAGGATTAGGTTTAGCCATCAGGTTAGGGTTAGGGTTACCTAGGGTTAGGTTTAGGCAAGAGGTTAAAATCTGGTTAAGATTAGGGTTGAGGTTAGGGTTAGGGTTAGGTTTAGGTCCGAAGTGGGAATCAAATTGGGATTAAATTTAGGTCTTGTCAATTAAAATAATACTTTTAAATAGCCCTCTCCAAATGGTCCTTCCAATAATCATCTCACACCCAGTCAAAGTCGTTTTTCTATATTTTCTTCTCTAGTGTTCTTTAGCTCCTTAGTTCTTTAGTGTGTTTCCTCTTTGGTTCTTTAGTTCTTTAGCTTTGTTGCTCTTTTTAGCTCCTTAGTTCTTTAGTGTGTTTCCTCTTTGGTTCTTTAGTTCTTTAGCTTTGTTGCTCTTTTTAGTTCCTTAGTTCTTTAGTGTTTCCTCTTTGGTTCTTTAGTTCTTTAGCTTTGTTGCTCTTTTATTCTCCAGTACTTTGGCTCGTGGAGGCATCTAACTGTAAGCCCATCTGTAGGGTCTTGTGGTGACGGAGGAGTGGCACCATGCCCCTCCGTACCCCCGCAGCCCACAACACGGACCACAGAGGCACAGGAACGGGGCTCTGGCCCGGAAAACCGGGAACCCGCAGCACGAGGGAGCTCTGGCAGAGTTAGATAATAAAAGCCTGCCTCTAAAAAGAGACAGGACAAGCACGGGCTCACGCACGGCCACGGGAACGCCACCCTCCGTCCCTCTCATTTTTTAGGGTCCCATCGGTTAAATCCAACCAGGTAAGAATAAAGGTAAGTATATTATTTACATATTTAAAGGAACCGATTAAATGAACTGATTAAAAGAACCGATTAATATAAACAAAAGTAGGAATCAGGTAAGTATCTTGTTGTTATTTAGAAATCAGGTAAGTATCTTGTTGTTATTTATATAAAACAAATAAAAAAAAATAAAAAAGTGCCTATGGAACGACGCGTTTCGATTATCTGTGTATCTTCTTCAGGTTCAAGGCACTAGAAATAATGAGTTCATGTCGACTTCAATGGCTCAATTCATGTGGACTTCACCAGCATGTAATCTGTTGAACTGCCGCTGGTGAAGTGACAAGCAGCACTCTGCCCGCTATTTATATAGGAGCCTGAACAATTTTTTTTTTTTTTTTTTTTTTTTTTTTTTTTTTTTCCAATAGTCTTTTTTTTAATATGAACAACTTCGAATCAGCCAATTTTAGGGTTAGGGTTAGGGTCAACTAGGGTTAGGTTTAGGTAAAAAGTCCAAATTGTGGTTAAGGTTAGGGTTGAGGTCAAGGCTAGGGTTAGGATTAGGTTTAGCCATCAGGTTAGGGTTAGGGTTACCTAGGGTTAGGTTTAGGCAAGAGGTTAAAATCTGGTTAAGATTAGGGTTGAGGTTAGGGTTAGGGTTAGGTTTAGGTCCGAAGTGGGAATCAAATTGGGATTAAATTTAGGTCTTGTCAATTAAAATAATACTTTTAAATAGCCCTCTCCAAATGGTCCTTCCAATAATCATCTCACACCCAGTCAAAGTCGTTTTTCTATATTTTCTTCTCTAGTGTTCTTTAGCTCCTTAGTTCTTTAGTGTGTTTCCTCTTTGGTTCTTTAGTTCTTTAGCTTTGTTGCTCTTTTTAGCTCCTTAGTTCTTTAGTGTGTTTCCTCTTTGGTTCTTTAGTTCTTTAGCTTTGTTGCTCTTTTTAGTTCCTTAGTTCTTTAGTGTTTCCTCTTTGGTTCTTTAGTTCTTTAGCTTTGTTGCTCTTTTATTCTCCAGTACTTTGGCTCGTGGAGGCATCTAACTGTAAGCCCATCTGTAGGGTCTTGTGGTGACGGAGGAGTGGCACCATGCCCCTCCGTACCCCCGCAGCCCACAACACGGACCACAGAGGCACAGGAACGGGGCTCTGGCCCGGAAAACCGGGAACCCGCAGCACGAGGGAGCTCTGGCAGAGTTAGATAATAAAAGCCTGCCTCTAAAAAGAGACAGGACAAGCACGGGCTCACGCACGGCCACGGGAACGCCACCCTCCGTCCCTCTCATTTTTTAGGGTCCCATCGGTTAAATCCAACCAGGTAAGAATAAAGGTAAGTATATTATTTACATATTTAAAGGAACCGATTAAATGAACTGATTAAAAGAACCGATTAATATAAACAAAAGTAGGAATCAGGTAAGTATCTTGTTGTTATTTAGAAATCAGGTAAGTATCTTGTTGTTATTTATATAAAACAAATAAAAAAAAATAAAAAAGTGCCTATGGAACGACGCGTTTCGATTATCTGTGTATCTTCTTCAGGTTCAAGGCACTAGAAATAATGAGTTCATGTCGACTTCAATGGCTCAATTCATGTGGACTTCACCAGCATGTAATCTGTTGAACTGCCGCTGGTGAAGTGACAAGCAGCACTCTGCCCGCTATTTATATAGGAGCCTGAACAATTTTTTTTTTTTTTTTTTTTTTTTTTTTTTTTTTTTTTTTTTTTTTTTTTTTTTTTTTTTTTTTTCCAATAGTCTTTTTTTTAATATGAACAACTTCGAATCAGCCAATTTTAGGGTTAGGGTTAGGGTCAACTAGGGTTAGGTTTAGGTAAAAAGTCCAAATTGTGGTTAAGGTTAGGGTTGAGGTCAAGGCTAGGGTTAGGATTAGGTTTAGCCATCAGGTTAGGGTTAGGGTTACCTAGGGTTAGGTTTAGGCAAGAGGTTAAAATCTGGTTAAGATTAGGGTTGAGGTTAGGGTTAGGGTTAGGTTTAGGTCCGAAGTGGGAATCAAATTGGGATTAAATTTAGGTCTTGTCAATTAAAATAATACTTTTAAATAGCCCTCTCCAAATGGTCCTTCCAATAATCATCTCACACCCAGTCAAAGTCGTTTTTCTATATTTTCTTCTCTAGTGTTCTTTAGCTCCTTAGTTCTTTAGTGTGTTTCCTCTTTGGTTCTTTAGTTCTTTAGCTTTGTTGCTCTTTTTAGCTCCTTAGTTCTTTAGTGTGTTTCCTCTTTGGTTCTTTAGTTCTTTAGCTTTGTTGCTCTTTTTAGTTCCTTAGTTCTTTAGTGTTTCCTCTTTGGTTCTTTAGTTCTTTAGCTTTGTTGCTCTTTTATTCTCCAGTACTTTGGCTCGTGGAGGCATCTAACTGTAAGCCCATCTGTAGGGTCTTGTGGTGACGGAGGAGTGGCACCATGCCCCTCCGTACCCCCGCAGCCCACAACACGGACCACAGAGGCACAGGAACGGGGCTCTGGCCCGGAAAACCGGGAACCCGCAGCACGAGGGAGCTCTGGCAGAGTTAGATAATAAAAGCCTGCCTCTAAAAAGAGACAGGACAAGCACGGGCTCACGCACGGCCACGGGAACGCCACCCTCCGTCCCTCTCATTTTTTAGGGTCCCATCGGTTAAATCCAACCAGGTAAGAATAAAGGTAAGTATATTATTTACATATTTAAAGGAACCGATTAAATGAACTGATTAAAAGAACCGATTAATATAAACAAAAGTAGGAATCAGGTAAGTATCTTGTTGTTATTTAGAAATCAGGTAAGTATCTTGTTGTTATTTATATAAAACAAATAAAAAAAAATAAAAAAGTGCCTATGGAACGACGCGTTTCGATTATCTGTGTATCTTCTTCAGGTTCAAGGCACTAGAAATAATGAGTTCATGTCGACTTCAATGGCTCAATTCATGTGGACTTCACCAGCATGTAATCTGTTGAACTGCCGCTGGTGAAGTGACAAGCAGCACTCTGCCCGCTATTTATATAGGAGCCTGAACAATTTTTTTTTTTTTTTTTTTTTTTTTTTTTTTTTTTTTTTTTTTTTTTTTTTTTTTTTTTTTTTTTCCAATAGTCTTTTTTTTAATATGAACAACTTCGAATCAGCCAATTTTAGGGTTAGGGTTAGGGTCAACTAGGGTTAGGTTTAGGTAAAAAGTCCAAATTGTGGTTAAGGTTAGGGTTGAGGTCAAGGCTAGGGTTAGGATTAGGTTTAGCCATCAGGTTAGGGTTAGGGTTACCTAGGGTTAGGTTTAGGCAAGAGGTTAAAATCTGGTTAAGATTAGGGTTGAGGTTAGGGTTAGGGTTAGGTTTAGGTCCGAAGTGGGAATCAAATTGGGATTAAATTTAGGTCTTGTCAATTAAAATAATACTTTTAAATAGCCCTCTCCAAATGGTCCTTCCAATAATCATCTCACACCCAGTCAAAGTCGTTTTTCTATATTTTCTTCTCTAGTGTTCTTTAGCTCCTTAGTTCTTTAGTGTGTTTCCTCTTTGGTTCTTTAGTTCTTTAGCTTTGTTGCTCTTTTTAGCTCCTTAGTTCTTTAGTGTGTTTCCTCTTTGGTTCTTTAGTTCTTTAGCTTTGTTGCTCTTTTTAGTTCCTTAGTTCTTTAGTGTTTCCTCTTTGGTTCTTTAGTTCTTTAGCTTTGTTGCTCTTTTATTCTCCAGTACTTTGGCTCGTGGAGGCATCTAACTGTAAGCCCATCTGTAGGGTCTTGTGGTGACGGAGGAGTGGCACCATGCCCCTCCGTACCCCCGCAGCCCACAACACGGACCACAGAGGCACAGGAACGGGGCTCTGGCCCGGAAAACCGGGAACCCGCAGCACGAGGGAGCTCTGGCAGAGTTAGATAATAAAAGCCTGCCTCTAAAAAGAGACAGGACAAGCACGGGCTCACGCACGGCCACGGGAACGCCACCCTCCGTCCCTCTCATTTTTTAGGGTCCCATCGGTTAAATCCAACCAGGTAAGAATAAAGGTAAGTATATTATTTACATATTTAAAGGAACCGATTAAATGAACTGATTAAAAGAACCGATTAATATAAACAAAAGTAGGAATCAGGTAAGTATCTTGTTGTTATTTAGAAATCAGGTAAGTATCTTGTTGTTATTTATATAAAACAAATAAAAAAAAATAAAAAAGTGCCTATGGAACGACGCGTTTCGATTATCTGTGTATCTTCTTCAGGTTCAAGGCACTAGAAATAATGAGTTCATGTCGACTTCAATGGCTCAATTCATGTGGACTTCACCAGCATGTAATCTGTTGAACTGCCGCTGGTGAAGTGACAAGCAGCACTCTGCCCGCTATTTATATAGGAGCCTGAACAATTTTTTTTTTTTTTTTTTTTTTTTTTTTTTTTTTTTTTTTTTTTTCTTTTTTTTTTTTTTTTTTTTTTTTCCAATAGTCTTTTTTTTAATATGAACAACTTCGAATCAGCCAATTTTAGGGTTAGGGTTAGGGTCAACTAGGGTTAGGTTTAGGTAAAAAGTCCAAATTGTGGTTAAGGTTAGGGTTGAGGTCAAGGCTAGGGTTAGGATTAGGTTTAGCCATCAGGTTAGGGTTAGGGTTACCTAGGGTTAGGTTTAGGCAAGAGGTTAAAATCTGGTTAAGATTAGGGTTGAGGTTAGGGTTAGGGTTAGGTTTAGGTCCGAAGTGGGAATCAAATTGGGATTAAATTTAGGTCTTGTCAATTAAAATAATACTTTTAAATAGCCCTCTCCAAATGGTCCTTCCAATAATCATCTCACACCCAGTCAAAGTCGTTTTTCTATATTTTCTTCTCTAGTGTTCTTTAGCTCCTTAGTTCTTTAGTGTGTTTCCTCTTTGGTTCTTTAGTTCTTTAGCTTTGTTGCTCTTTTTAGCTCCTTAGTTCTTTAGTGTGTTTCCTCTTTGGTTCTTTAGTTCTTTAGCTTTGTTGCTCTTTTTAGTTCCTTAGTTCTTTAGTGTTTCCTCTTTGGTTCTTTAGTTCTTTAGCTTTGTTGCTCTTTTATTCTCCAGTACTTTGGCTCGTGGAGGCATCTAACTGTAAGCCCATCTGTAGGGTCTTGTGGTGACGGAGGAGTGGCACCATGCCCCTCCGTACCCCCGCAGCCCACAACACGGACCACAGAGGCACAGGAACGGGGCTCTGGCCCGGAAAACCGGGAACCCGCAGCACGAGGGAGCTCTGGCAGAGTTAGATAATAAAAGCCTGCCTCTAAAAAGAGACAGGACAAGCACGGGCTCACGCACGGCCACGGGAACGCCACCCTCCGTCCCTCTCATTTTTTAGGGTCCCATCGGTTAAATCCAACCAGGTAAGAATAAAGGTAAGTATATTATTTACATATTTAAAGGAACCGATTAAATGAACTGATTAAAAGAACCGATTAATATAAACAAAAGTAGGAATCAGGTAAGTATCTTGTTGTTATTTAGAAATCAGGTAAGTATCTTGTTGTTATTTATATAAAACAAATAAAAAAAAATAAAAAAGTGCCTATGGAACGACGCGTTTCGATTATCTGTGTATCTTCTTCAGGTTCAAGGCACTAGAAATAATGAGTTCATGTCGACTTCAATGGCTCAATTCATGTGGACTTCACCAGCATGTAATCTGTTGAACTGCCGCTGGTGAAGTGACAAGCAGCACTCTGCCCGCTATTTATATAGGAGCCTGAACAATTTTTTTTTTTTTTTTTTTTTTTTTTTTTTTTTTTTTTTTTTTTTTTTTTTTTTTTTTTTTTTCTTTTTTTTTTTTTCCAATAGTCTTTTTTTTAATATGAACAACTTCGAATCAGCCAATTTTAGGGTTAGGGTTAGGGTCAACTAGGGTTAGGTTTAGGTAAAAAGTCCAAATTGTGGTTAAGGTTAGGGTTGAGGTCAAGGCTAGGGTTAGGATTAGGTTTAGCCATCAGGTTAGGGTTAGGGTTACCTAGGGTTAGGTTTAGGCAAGAGGTTAAAATCTGGTTAAGATTAGGGTTGAGGTTAGGGTTAGGGTTAGGTTTAGGTCCGAAGTGGGAATCAAATTGGGATTAAATTTAGGTCTTGTCAATTAAAATAATACTTTTAAATAGCCCTCTCCAAATGGTCCTTCCAATAATCATCTCACACCCAGTCAAAGTCGTTTTTCTATATTTTCTTCTCTAGTGTTCTTTAGCTCCTTAGTTCTTTAGTGTGTTTCCTCTTTGGTTCTTTAGTTCTTTAGCTTTGTTGCTCTTTTTAGCTCCTTAGTTCTTTAGTGTGTTTCCTCTTTGGTTCTTTAGTTCTTTAGCTTTGTTGCTCTTTTTAGTTCCTTAGTTCTTTAGTGTTTCCTCTTTGGTTCTTTAGTTCTTTAGCTTTGTTGCTCTTTTATTCTCCAGTACTTTGGCTCGTGGAGGCATCTAACTGTAAGCCCATCTGTAGGGTCTTGTGGTGACGGAGGAGTGGCACCATGCCCCTCCGTACCCCCGCAGCCCACAACACGGACCACAGAGGCACAGGAACGGGGCTCTGGCCCGGAAAACCGGGAACCCGCAGCACGAGGGAGCTCTGGCAGAGTTAGATAATAAAAGCCTGCCTCTAAAAAGAGACAGGACAAGCACGGGCTCACGCACGGCCACGGGAACGCCACCCTCCGTCCCTCTCATTTTTTAGGGTCCCATCGGTTAAATCCAACCAGGTAAGAATAAAGGTAAGTATATTATTTACATATTTAAAGGAACCGATTAAATGAACTGATTAAAAGAACCGATTAATATAAACAAAAGTAGGAATCAGGTAAGTATCTTGTTGTTATTTAGAAATCAGGTAAGTATCTTGTTGTTATTT
>CM057091.1:0-67500 GCA_029959045.1 Taenioides sp. WSHXM2023
AGGCCAGCCTTAACCCTAACCCTAACCTTTGACTTTGACCTTTGACCTTTGCTCGCCCACACAGGCCAGCCCTAACCCTAACCCTAACCTTGACCGTGCTCGCCCACACAGGCCAGCCCTAACCCTAACCCTAACCTTGACCGTGCTCGCCCACACAGGCCAGCCCTAACCCTAACCCTAACCTTTGACCTTGACCTTTGACCTTGCTCGCCCACACAGGCCAGCCCTAACCCTAACCCTAACCCTAACCCTAACCCTAGGCCTCTTTAACCCTAATTTTGATGGTGATTTATATTTAAAGAAGAAAAAAAGAAAAAATGTGAAAAAAATAAATGTTTTTTTTGGTTCACTTACTGTGCCTATATAAAGAGCGTGCAGAGCACTCCCAGTCACTTCACCAGCAATAGTGCAACAGGACACATGCGGATGAAGTCAAGACAAAATGAATACTTCTACAAAGAAACGAAAGAATAGAAACAAATATGAAAGAGGAGGAAAAAGTGTCTAGAGCCTGATGAAGACTCAACAAAGTCGAAACGCGTCGCTCTCAGGACACTACTTTATTAAGCTCGCCCACACAGGCTGGAGCCCTGACCCTCAATGCTCGCCCACACAGGCTGGAGCCCTATACTTTGGAGATGCTCGCTTATGAATACAAACAAATGTAAATAGTTAAATACACACAAATGTAAATATTAATCAGTTCATCTAATCGGTTCATTTTGGGGTTACAGATGTAAACAAATACGACGGGGGGGTGGCGTTCCTGCAGCCGTGCGTGAGCCCGTGCCTAGTCTGTCTCTTTCTAGAGGCAGGCCTATACTGTATCTAACTCTGCCAGAGCTCCCACGTGCTGCAGGTCCCCGGTATTCCGGGCCATAGCCTCGTTCCTCTGCCTCCGTGATCTGCGGGGGTATGGAGGGGCATGGTGCCACTTCTCCGTCACCCTGACTTTGCTCGCCCACACAGGCCAGCCCTAACCCTAACCTTAATCGTGCTCGCCCACACAGGCCAGCCCTAACCCTAACCCTAACCTTTGACCTTTGAACCTTGACCGTGCTCGCCCACACAGGCCAGCCCTAACCCTAACCCTAACCCTAACCTTAACCGTGCTCGCCCACACAGGCCAGCCTTAACCCTAACCCTAACCTTTGACTTTGACCTTTGACCTTTGCTCGCCCACACAGGCCAGCCCTAACCCTAACCCTAACCTTGACCGTGCTCGCCCACACAGGCCAGCCCTAACCCTAACCCTAACCTTGACCGTGCTCGCCCACACAGGCCAGCCCTAACCCTAACCCTAACCTTTGACCTTGACCTTTGACCTTGCTCGCCCACACAGGCCAGCCCTAACCCTAACCCTAACCCTAACCCTAACCCTAGGCCTCTTTAACCCTAATTTTGATGGTGATTTATATTTAAAGAAGAAAAAAAGAAAAAATGTGAAAAAAATAAATGTTTTTTTTGGTTCACTTACTGTGCCTATATAAAGAGCGTGCAGAGCACTCCCAGTCACTTCACCAGCAATAGTGCAACAGGACACATGCGGATGAAGTCAAGACAAAATGAATACTTCTACAAAGAAACGAAAGAATAGAAACAAATATGAAAGAGGAGGAAAAAGTGTCTAGAGCCTGATGAAGACTCAACAAAGTCGAAACGCGTCGCTCTCAGGACACTACTTTATTAAGCTCGCCCACACAGGCTGGAGCCCTGACCCTCAATGCTCGCCCACACAGGCTGGAGCCCTATACTTTGGAGATGCTCGCTTATGAATACAAACAAATGTAAATAGTTAAATACACACAAATGTAAATATTAATCAGTTCATCTAATCGGTTCATTTTGGGGTTACAGATGTAAACAAATACGACGGGGGGGTGGCGTTCCTGCAGCCGTGCGTGAGCCCGTGCCTAGTCTGTCTCTTTCTAGAGGCAGGCCTATACTGTATCTAACTCTGCCAGAGCTCCCACGTGCTGCAGGTCCCCGGTATTCCGGGCCATAGCCTCGTTCCTCTGCCTCCGTGATCTGCGGGGGTATGGAGGGGCATGGTGCCACTTCTCCGTCACCCTGACTTTGCTCGCCCACACAGGCCAGCCCTAACCCTAACCTTAATCGTGCTCGCCCACACAGGCCAGCCCTAACCCTAACCCTAACCTTTGACCTTTGAACCTTGACCGTGCTCGCCCACACAGGCCAGCCCTAACCCTAACCCTAACCCTAACCTTAACCGTGCTCGCCCACACAGGCCAGCCTTAACCCTAACCCTAACCTTTGACTTTGACCTTTGACCTTTGCTCGCCCACACAGGCCAGCCCTAACCCTAACCCTAACCTTGACCGTGCTCGCCCACACAGGCCAGCCCTAACCCTAACCCTAACCTTGACCGTGCTCGCCCACACAGGCCAGCCCTAACCCTAACCCTAACCTTTGACCTTGACCTTTGACCTTGCTCGCCCACACAGGCCAGCCCTAACCCTAACCCTAACCCTAACCCTAACCCTAGGCCTCTTTAACCCTAATTTTGATGGTGATTTATATTTAAAGAAGAAAAAAAGAAAAAATGTGAAAAAAATAAATGTTTTTTTTGGTTCACTTACTGTGCCTATATAAAGAGCGTGCAGAGCACTCCCAGTCACTTCACCAGCAATAGTGCAACAGGACACATGCGGATGAAGTCAAGACAAAATGAATACTTCTACAAAGAAACGAAAGAATAGAAACAAATATGAAAGAGGAGGAAAAAGTGTCTAGAGCCTGATGAAGACTCAACAAAGTCGAAACGCGTCGCTCTCAGGACACTACTTTATTAAGCTCGCCCACACAGGCTGGAGCCCTGACCCTCAATGCTCGCCCACACAGGCTGGAGCCCTATACTTTGGAGATGCTCGCTTATGAATACAAACAAATGTAAATAGTTAAATACACACAAATGTAAATATTAATCAGTTCATCTAATCGGTTCATTTTGGGGTTACAGATGTAAACAAATACGACGGGGGGGGTGGCGTTCCTGCAGCCGTGCGTGAGCCCGTGCCTAGTCTGTCTCTTTCTAGAGGCAGGCCTATACTGTATCTAACTCTGCCAGAGCTCCCACGTGCTGCAGGTCCCCGGTATTCCGGGCCATAGCCTCGTTCCTCTGCCTCCGTGATCTGCGGGGGTATGGAGGGGCATGGTGCCACTTCTCCGTCACCCTGACTTTGCTCGCCCACACAGGCCAGCCCTAACCCTAACCTTAATCGTGCTCGCCCACACAGGCCAGCCCTAACCCTAACCCTAACCTTTGACCTTTGAACCTTGACCGTGCTCGCCCACACAGGCCAGCCCTAACCCTAACCCTAACCCTAACCTTAACCGTGCTCGCCCACACAGGCCAGCCTTAACCCTAACCCTAACCTTTGACTTTGACCTTTGACCTTTGCTCGCCCACACAGGCCAGCCCTAACCCTAACCCTAACCTTGACCGTGCTCGCCCACACAGGCCAGCCCTAACCCTAACCCTAACCTTGACCGTGCTCGCCCACACAGGCCAGCCCTAACCCTAACCCTAACCTTTGACCTTGACCTTTGACCTTGCTCGCCCACACAGGCCAGCCCTAACCCTAACCCTAACCCTAACCCTAACCCTAGGCCTCTTTAACCCTAATTTTGATGGTGATTTATATTTAAAGAAGAAAAAAAGAAAAAATGTGAAAAAAATAAATGTTTTTTTTGGTTCACTTACTGTGCCTATATAAAGAGCGTGCAGAGCACTCCCAGTCACTTCACCAGCAATAGTGCAACAGGACACATGCGGATGAAGTCAAGACAAAATGAATACTTCTACAAAGAAACGAAAGAATAGAAACAAATATGAAAGAGGAGGAAAAAGTGTCTAGAGCCTGATGAAGACTCAACAAAGTCGAAACGCGTCGCTCTCAGGACACTACTTTATTAAGCTCGCCCACACAGGCTGGAGCCCTGACCCTCAATGCTCGCCCACACAGGCTGGAGCCCTATACTTTGGAGATGCTCGCTTATGAATACAAACAAATGTAAATAGTTAAATACACACAAATGTAAATATTAATCAGTTCATCTAATCGGTTCATTTTGGGGTTACAGATGTAAACAAATACGACGGGGGGGTGGCGTTCCTGCAGCCGTGCGTGAGCCCGTGCCTAGTCTGTCTCTTTCTAGAGGCAGGCCTATACTGTATCTAACTCTGCCAGAGCTCCCACGTGCTGCAGGTCCCCGGTATTCCGGGCCATAGCCTCGTTCCTCTGCCTCCGTGATCTGCGGGGGTATGGAGGGGCATGGTGCCACTTCTCCGTCACCCTGACTTTGCTCGCCCACACAGGCCAGCCCTAACCCTAACCTTAATCGTGCTCGCCCACACAGGCCAGCCCTAACCCTAACCCTAACCTTTGACCTTTGAACCTTGACCGTGCTCGCCCACACAGGCCAGCCCTAACCCTAACCCTAACCCTAACCTTAACCGTGCTCGCCCACACAGGCCAGCCTTAACCCTAACCCTAACCTTTGACTTTGACCTTTGACCTTTGCTCGCCCACACAGGCCAGCCCTAACCCTAACCCTAACCTTGACCGTGCTCGCCCACACAGGCCAGCCCTAACCCTAACCCTAACCTTGACCGTGCTCGCCCACACAGGCCAGCCCTAACCCTAACCCTAACCTTTGACCTTGACCTTTGACCTTGCTCGCCCACACAGGCCAGCCCTAACCCTAACCCTAACCCTAACCCTAACCCTAGGCCTCTTTAACCCTAATTTTGATGGTGATTTATATTTAAAGAAGAAAAAAAGAAAAAATGTGAAAAAAATAAATGTTTTTTTTGGTTCACTTACTGTGCCTATATAAAGAGCGTGCAGAGCACTCCCAGTCACTTCACCAGCAATAGTGCAACAGGACACATGCGGATGAAGTCAAGACAAAATGAATACTTCTACAAAGAAACGAAAGAATAGAAACAAATATGAAAGAGGAGGAAAAAGTGTCTAGAGCCTGATGAAGACTCAACAAAGTCGAAACGCGTCGCTCTCAGGACACTACTTTATTAAGCTCGCCCACACAGGCTGGAGCCCTGACCCTCAATGCTCGCCCACACAGGCTGGAGCCCTATACTTTGGAGATGCTCGCTTATGAATACAAACAAATGTAAATAGTTAAATACACACAAATGTAAATATTAATCAGTTCATCTAATCGGTTCATTTTGGGGTTACAGATGTAAACAAATACGACGGGGGGGTGGCGTTCCTGCAGCCGTGCGTGAGCCCGTGCCTAGTCTGTCTCTTTCTAGAGGCAGGCCTATACTGTATCTAACTCTGCCAGAGCTCCCACGTGCTGCAGGTCCCCGGTATTCCGGGCCATAGCCTCGTTCCTCTGCCTCCGTGATCTGCGGGGGTATGGAGGGGCATGGTGCCACTTCTCCGTCACCCTGACTTTGCTCGCCCACACAGGCCAGCCCTAACCCTAACCTTAATCGTGCTCGCCCACACAGGCCAGCCCTAACCCTAACCCTAACCTTTGACCTTTGAACCTTGACCGTGCTCGCCCACACAGGCCAGCCCTAACCCTAACCCTAACCCTAACCTTAACCGTGCTCGCCCACACAGGCCAGCCTTAACCCTAACCCTAACCTTTGACTTTGACCTTTGACCTTTGCTCGCCCACACAGGCCAGCCCTAACCCTAACCCTAACCTTGACCGTGCTCGCCCACACAGGCCAGCCCTAACCCTAACCCTAACCTTGACCGTGCTCGCCCACACAGGCCAGCCCTAACCCTAACCCTAACCTTTGACCTTGACCTTTGACCTTGCTCGCCCACACAGGCCAGCCCTAACCCTAACCCTAACCCTAACCCTAACCCTAGGCCTCTTTAACCCTAATTTTGATGGTGATTTATATTTAAAGAAGAAAAAAAGAAAAAATGTGAAAAAAATAAATGTTTTTTTTGGTTCACTTACTGTGCCTATATAAAGAGCGTGCAGAGCACTCCCAGTCACTTCACCAGCAATAGTGCAACAGGACACATGCGGATGAAGTCAAGACAAAATGAATACTTCTACAAAGAAACGAAAGAATAGAAACAAATATGAAAGAGGAGGAAAAAGTGTCTAGAGCCTGATGAAGACTCAACAAAGTCGAAACGCGTCGCTCTCAGGACACTACTTTATTAAGCTCGCCCACACAGGCTGGAGCCCTGACCCTCAATGCTCGCCCACACAGGCTGGAGCCCTATACTTTGGAGATGCTCGCTTATGAATACAAACAAATGTAAATAGTTAAATACACACAAATGTAAATATTAATCAGTTCATCTAATCGGTTCATTTTGGGGTTACAGATGTAAACAAATACGACGGGGGGGTGGCGTTCCTGCAGCCGTGCGTGAGCCCGTGCCTAGTCTGTCTCTTTCTAGAGGCAGGCCTATACTGTATCTAACTCTGCCAGAGCTCCCACGTGCTGCAGGTCCCCGGTATTCCGGGCCATAGCCTCGTTCCTCTGCCTCCGTGATCTGCGGGGGTATGGAGGGGCATGGTGCCACTTCTCCGTCACCCTGACTTTGCTCGCCCACACAGGCCAGCCCTAACCCTAACCTTAATCGTGCTCGCCCACACAGGCCAGCCCTAACCCTAACCCTAACCTTTGACCTTTGAACCTTGACCGTGCTCGCCCACACAGGCCAGCCCTAACCCTAACCCTAACCCTAACCTTAACCGTGCTCGCCCACACAGGCCAGCCTTAACCCTAACCCTAACCTTTGACTTTGACCTTTGACTTTTGCTCGCCCACACAGGCCAGCCCTAACCCTAACCCTAACCTTGACCGTGCTCGCCCACACAGGCCAGCCCTAACCCTAACCCTAACCTTGACCGTGCTCGCCCACACAGGCCAGCCCTAACCCTAACCCTAACCTTTGACCTTGACCTTTGACCTTGCTCGCCCACACAGGCCAGCCCTAACCCTAACCCTAACCCTAACCCTAACCCTAGGCCTCTTTAACCCTAATTTTGATGGTGATTTATATTTAAAGAAGAAAAAAAGAAAAAATGTGAAAAAAATAAATGTTTTTTTTGGTTCACTTACTGTGCCTATATAAAGAGCGTGCAGAGCACTCCCAGTCACTTCACCAGCAATAGTGCAACAGGACACATGCGGATGAAGTCAAGACAAAATGAATACTTCTACAAAGAAACGAAAGAATAGAAACAAATATGAAAGAGGAGGAAAAAGTGTCTAGAGCCTGATGAAGACTCAACAAAGTCGAAACGCGTCGCTCTCAGGACACTACTTTATTAAGCTCGCCCACACAGGCTGGAGCCCTGACCCTCAATGCTCGCCCACACAGGCTGGAGCCCTATACTTTGGAGATGCTCGCTTATGAATACAAACAAATGTAAATAGTTAAATACACACAAATGTAAATATTAATCAGTTCATCTAATCGGTTCATTTTGGGGTTACAGATGTAAACAAATACGACGGGGGGGTGGCGTTCCTGCAGCCGTGCGTGAGCCCGTGCCTAGTCTGTCTCTTTCTAGAGGCAGGCCTATACTGTATCTAACTCTGCCAGAGCTCCCACGTGCTGCAGGTCCCCGGTATTCCGGGCCATAGCCTCGTTCCTCTGCCTCCGTGATCTGCGGGGGTATGGAGGGGCATGGTGCCACTTCTCCGTCACCCTGACTTTGCTCGCCCACACAGGCCAGCCCTAACCCTAACCTTAATCGTGCTCGCCCACACAGGCCAGCCCTAACCCTAACCCTAACCTTTGACCTTTGAACCTTGACCGTGCTCGCCCACACAGGCCAGCCCTAACCCTAACCCTAACCTTAACCGTGCTCGCCCACACAGGCCAGCCTTAACCCTAACCCTAACCTTTGACTTTGACCTTTGACCTTTGCTCGCCCACACAGGCCAGCCCTAACCCTAACCCTAACCTTGACCGTGCTCGCCCACACAGGCCAGCCCTAACCCTAACCCTAACCTTGACCGTGCTCGCCCACACAGGCCAGCCCTAACCCTAACCCTAACCTTTGACCTTGACCTTTGACCTTGCTCGCCCACACAGGCCAGCCCTAACCCTAACCCTAACCCTAACCCTAACCCTAGGCCTCTTTAACCCTAATTTTGATGGTGATTTATATTTAAAGAAGAAAAAAAGAAAAAATGTGAAAAAAATAAATGTTTTTTTTGGTTCACTTACTGTGCCTATATAAAGAGCGTGCAGAGCACTCCCAGTCACTTCACCAGCAATAGTGCAACAGGACACATGCGGATGAAGTCAAGACAAAATGAATACTTCTACAAAGAAACGAAAGAATAGAAACAAATATGAAAGAGGAGGAAAAAGTGTCTAGAGCCTGATGAAGACTCAACAAAGTCGAAACGCGTCGCTCTCAGGACACTACTTTATTAAGCTCGCCCACACAGGCTGGAGCCCTGACCCTCAATGCTCGCCCACACAGGCTGGAGCCCTATACTTTGGAGATGCTCGCTTATGAATACAAACAAATGTAAATAGTTAAATACACACAAATGTAAATATTAATCAGTTCATCTAATCGGTTCATTTTGGGGTTACAGATGTAAACAAATACGACGGGGGGGTGGCGTTCCTGCAGCCGTGCGTGAGCCCGTGCCTAGTCTGTCTCTTTCTAGAGGCAGGCCTATACTGTATCTAACTCTGCCAGAGCTCCCACGTGCTGCAGGTCCCCGGTATTCCGGGCCATAGCCTCGTTCCTCTGCCTCCGTGATCTGCGGGGGTATGGAGGGGCATGGTGCCACTTCTCCGTCACCCTGACTTTGCTCGCCCACACAGGCCAGCCCTAACCCTAACCTTAATCGTGCTCGCCCACACAGGCCAGCCCTAACCCTAACCCTAACCTTTGACCTTTGAACCTTGACCGTGCTCGCCCACACAGGCCAGCCCTAACCCTAACCCTAACCCTAACCTTAACCGTGCTCGCCCACACAGGCCAGCCTTAACCCTAACCCTAACCTTTGACTTTGACCTTTGACCTTTGCTCGCCCACACAGGCCAGCCCTAACCCTAACCCTAACCTTGACCGTGCTCGCCCACACAGGCCAGCCCTAACCCTAACCCTAACCTTGACCGTGCTCGCCCACACAGGCCAGCCCTAACCCTAACCCTAACCTTTGACCTTGACCTTTGACCTTGCTCGCCCACACAGGCCAGCCCTAACCCTAACCCTAACCCTAACCCTAACCCTAGGCCTCTTTAACCCTAATTTTGATGGTGATTTATATTTAAAGAAGAAAAAAAGAAAAAATGTGAAAAAAATAAATGTTTTTTTTGGTTCACTTACTGTGCCTATATAAAGAGCGTGCAGAGCACTCCCAGTCACTTCACCAGCAATAGTGCAACAGGACACATGCGGATGAAGTCAAGACAAAATGAATACTTCTACAAAGAAACGAAAGAATAGAAACAAATATGAAAGAGGAGGAAAAAGTGTCTAGAGCCTGATGAAGACTCAACAAAGTCGAAACGCGTCGCTCTCAGGACACTACTTTATTAAGCTCGCCCACACAGGCTGGAGCCCTGACCCTCAATGCTCGCCCACACAGGCTGGAGCCCTATACTTTGGAGATGCTCGCTTATGAATACAAACAAATGTAAATAGTTAAATACACACAAATGTAAATATTAATCAGTTCATCTAATCGGTTCATTTTGGGGTTACAGATGTAAACAAATACGACGGGGGGGTGGCGTTCCTGCAGCCGTGCGTGAGCCCGTGCCTAGTCTGTCTCTTTCTAGAGGCAGGCCTATACTGTATCTAACTCTGCCAGAGCTCCCACGTGCTGCAGGTCCCCGGTATTCCGGGCCATAGCCTCGTTCCTCTGCCTCCGTGATCTGCGGGGGTATGGAGGGGCATGGTGCCACTTCTCCGTCACCCTGACTTTGCTCGCCCACACAGGCCAGCCCTAACCCTAACCTTAATCGTGCTCGCCCACACAGGCCAGCCCTAACCCTAACCCTAACCTTTGACCTTTGAACCTTGACCGTGCTCGCCCACACAGGCCAGCCCTAACCCTAACCCTAACCCTAACCTTAACCGTGCTCGCCCACACAGGCCAGCCTTAACCCTAACCCTAACCTTTGACTTTGACCTTTGACCTTTGCTCGCCCACACAGGCCAGCCCTAACCCTAACCCTAACCTTGACCGTGCTCGCCCACACAGGCCAGCCCTAACCCTAACCCTAACCTTGACCGTGCTCGCCCACACAGGCCAGCCCTAACCCTAACCCTAACCTTTGACCTTGACCTTTGACCTTGCTCGCCCACACAGGCCAGCCCTAACCCTAACCCTAACCCTAACCCTAACCCTAGGCCTCTTTAACCCTAATTTTGATGGTGATTTATATTTAAAGAAGAAAAAAAGAAAAAATGTGAAAAAAATAAATGTTTTTTTTGGTTCACTTACTGTGCCTATATAAAGAGCGTGCAGAGCACTCCCAGTCACTTCACCAGCAATAGTGCAACAGGACACATGCGGATGAAGTCAAGACAAAATGAATACTTCTACAAAGAAACGAAAGAATAGAAACAAATATGAAAGAGGAGGAAAAAGTGTCTGGAGCCTGATGAAGACTCAACAAAGTCGAAACGCGTCGCTCTCAGGACACTACTTTATTAAGCTCGCCCACACAGGCTGGAGCCCTGACCCTCAATGCTCGCCCACACAGGCTGGAGCCCTATACTTTGGAGATGCTCGCTTATGAATACAAACAAATGTAAATAGTTAAATACACACAAATGTAAATATTAATCAGTTCATCTAATCGGTTCATTTTGGGGTTACAGATGTAAACAAATACGACGGGGGGGTGGCGTTCCTGCAGCCGTGCGTGAGCCCGTGCCTAGTCTGTCTCTTTCTAGAGGCAGGCCTATACTGTATCTAACTCTGCCAGAGCTCCCACGTGCTGCAGGTCCCCGGTATTCCGGGCCATAGCCTCGTTCCTCTGCCTCCGTGATCTGCGGGGGTATGGAGGGGCATGGTGCCACTTCTCCGTCACCCTGACTTTGCTCGCCCACACAGGCCAGCCCTAACCCTAACCTTAATCGTGCTCGCCCACACAGGCCAGCCCTAACCCTAACCCTAACCTTTGACCTTTGAACCTTGACCGTGCTCGCCCACACAGGCCAGCCCTAACCCTAACCCTAACCCTAACCTTAACCGTGCTCGCCCACACAGGCCAGCCTTAACCCTAACCCTAACCTTTGACTTTGACCTTTGACCTTTGCTCGCCCACACAGGCCAGCCCTAACCCTAACCCTAACCTTGACCGTGCTCGCCCACACAGGCCAGCCCTAACCCTAACCCTAACCTTGACCGTGCTCGCCCACACAGGCCAGCCCTAACCCTAACCCTAACCTTTGACCTTGACCTTTGACCTTGCTCGCCCACACAGGCCAGCCCTAACCCTAACCCTAACCCTAACCCTAACCCTAGGCCTCTTTAACCCTAATTTTGATGGTGATTTATATTTAAAGAAGAAAAAAAGAAAAAATGTGAAAAAAATAAATGTTTTTTTTGGTTCACTTACTGTGCCTATATAAAGAGCGTGCAGAGCACTCCCAGTCACTTCACCAGCAATAGTGCAACAGGACACATGCGGATGAAGTCAAGACAAAATGAATACTTCTACAAAGAAACGAAAGAATAGAAACAAATATGAAAGAGGAGGAAAAAGTGTCTAGAGCCTGATGAAGACTCAACAAAGTCGAAACGCGTCGCTCTCAGGACACTACTTTATTAAGCTCGCCCACACAGGCTGGAGCCCTGACCCTCAATGCTCGCCCACACAGGCTGGAGCCCTATACTTTGGAGATGCTCGCTTATGAATACAAACAAATGTAAATAGTTAAATACACACAAATGTAAATATTAATCAGTTCATCTAATCGGTTCATTTTGGGGTTACAGATGTAAACAAATACGACGGGGGGGTGGCGTTCCTGCAGCCGTGCGTGAGCCCGTGCCTAGTCTGTCTCTTTCTAGAGGCAGGCCTATACTGTATCTAACTCTGCCAGAGCTCCCACGTGCTGCAGGTCCCCGGTATTCCGGGCCATAGCCTCGTTCCTCTGCCTCCGTGATCTGCGGGGGTATGGAGGGGCATGGTGCCACTTCTCCGTCACCCTGACTTTGCTCGCCCACACAGGCCAGCCCTAACCCTAACCTTAATCGTGCTCGCCCACACAGGCCAGCCCTAACCCTAACCCTAACCTTTGACCTTTGAACCTTGACCGTGCTCGCCCACACAGGCCAGCCCTAACCCTAACCCTAACCCTAACCTTAACCGTGCTCGCCCACACAGGCCAGCCTTAACCCTAACCCTAACCTTTGACTTTGACCTTTGACCTTTGCTCGCCCACACAGGCCAGCCCTAACCCTAACCCTAACCTTGACCGTGCTCGCCCACACAGGCCAGCCCTAACCCTAACCCTAACCTTGACCGTGCTCGCCCACACAGGCCAGCCCTAACCCTAACCCTAACCTTTGACCTTGACCTTTGACCTTGCTCGCCCACACAGGCCAGCCCTAACCCTAACCCTAACCCTAACCCTAACCCTAGGCCTCTTTAACCCTAATTTTGATGGTGATTTATATTTAAAGAAGAAAAAAAGAAAAAATGTGAAAAAAATAAATGTTTTTTTTGGTTCACTTACTGTGCCTATATAAAGAGCGTGCAGAGCACTCCCAGTCACTTCACCAGCAATAGTGCAACAGGACACATGCGGATGAAGTCAAGACAAAATGAATACTTCTACAAAGAAACGAAAGAATAGAAACAAATATGAAAGAGGAGGAAAAAGTGTCTAGAGCCTGATGAAGACTCAACAAAGTCGAAACGCGTCGCTCTCAGGACACTACTTTATTAAGCTCGCCCACACAGGCTGGAGCCCTGACCCTCAATGCTCGCCCACACAGGCTGGAGCCCTATACTTTGGAGATGCTCGCTTATGAATACAAACAAATGTAAATAGTTAAATACACACAAATGTAAATATTAATCAGTTCATCTAATCGGTTCATTTTGGGGTTACAGATGTAAACAAATACGACGGGGGGGTGGCGTTCCTGCAGCCGTGCGTGAGCCCGTGCCTAGTCTGTCTCTTTCTAGAGGCAGGCCTATACTGTATCTAACTCTGCCAGAGCTCCCACGTGCTGCAGGTCCCCGGTATTCCGGGCCATAGCCTCGTTCCTCTGCCTCCGTGATCTGCGGGGGTATGGAGGGGCATGGTGCCACTTCTCCGTCACCCTGACTTTGCTCGCCCACACAGGCCAGCCCTAACCCTAACCTTAATCGTGCTCGCCCACACAGGCCAGCCCTAACCCTAACCCTAACCTTTGACCTTTGAACCTTGACCGTGCTCGCCCACACAGGCCAGCCCTAACCCTAACCCTAACCCTAACCTTAACCGTGCTCGCCCACACAGGCCAGCCTTAACCCTAACCCTAACCTTTGACTTTGACCTTTGACCTTTGCTCGCCCACACAGGCCAGCCCTAACCCTAACCCTAACCTTGACCGTGCTCGCCCACACAGGCCAGCCCTAACCCTAACCCTAACCTTGACCGTGCTCGCCCACACAGGCCAGCCCTAACCCTAACCCTAACCTTTGACCTTGACCTTTGACCTTGCTCGCCCACACAGGCCAGCCCTAACCCTAACCCTAACCCTAACCCTAACCCTAGGCCTCTTTAACCCTAATTTTGATGGTGATTTATATTTAAAGAAGAAAAAAAGAAAAAATGTGAAAAAAATAAATGTTTTTTTTGGTTCACTTACTGTGCCTATATAAAGAGCGTGCAGAGCACTCCCAGTCACTTCACCAGCAATAGTGCAACAGGACACATGCGGATGAAGTCAAGACAAAATGAATACTTCTACAAAGAAACGAAAGAATAGAAACAAATATGAAAGAGGAGGAAAAAGTGTCTAGAGCCTGATGAAGACTCAACAAAGTCGAAACGCGTCGCTCTCAGGACACTACTTTATTAAGCTCGCCCACACAGGCTGGAGCCCTGACCCTCAATGCTCGCCCACACAGGCTGGAGCCCTATACTTTGGAGATGCTCGCTTATGAATACAAACAAATGTAAATAGTTAAATACACACAAATGTAAATATTAATCAGTTCATCTAATCGGTTCATTTTGGGGTTACAGATGTAAACAAATACGACGGGGGGGTGGCGTTCCTGCAGCCGTGCGTGAGCCCGTGCCTAGTCTGTCTCTTTCTAGAGGCAGGCCTATACTGTATCTAACTCTGCCAGAGCTCCCACGTGCTGCAGGTCCCCGGTATTCCGGGCCATAGCCTCGTTCCTCTGCCTCCGTGATCTGCGGGGGTATGGAGGGGCATGGTGCCACTTCTCCGTCACCCTGACTTTGCTCGCCCACACAGGCCAGCCCTAACCCTAACCTTAATCGTGCTCGCCCACACAGGCCAGCCCTAACCCTAACCCTAACCTTTGACCTTTGAACCTTGACCGTGCTCGCCCACACAGGCCAGCCCTAACCCTAACCCTAACCCTAACCTTAACCGTGCTCGCCCACACAGGCCAGCCTTAACCCTAACCCTAACCTTTGACTTTGACCTTTGACCTTTGCTCGCCCACACAGGCCAGCCCTAACCCTAACCCTAACCTTGACCGTGCTCGCCCACACAGGCCAGCCCTAACCCTAACCCTAACCTTGACCGTGCTCGCCCACACAGGCCAGCCCTAACCCTAACCCTAACCTTTGACCTTGACCTTTGACCTTGCTCGCCCACACAGGCCAGCCCTAACCCTAACCCTAACCCTAACCCTAACCCTAGGCCTCTTTAACCCTAATTTTGATGGTGATTTATATTTAAAGAAGAAAAAAAGAAAAAATGTGAAAAAAATAAATGTTTTTTTTGGTTCACTTACTGTGCCTATATAAAGAGCGTGCAGAGCACTCCCAGTCACTTCACCAGCAATAGTGCAACAGGACACATGCGGATGAAGTCAAGACAAAATGAATACTTCTACAAAGAAACGAAAGAATAGAAACAAATATGAAAGAGGAGGAAAAAGTGTCTAGAGCCTGATGAAGACTCAACAAAGTCGAAACGCGTCGCTCTCAGGACACTACTTTATTAAGCTCGCCCACACAGGCTGGAGCCCTGACCCTCAATGCTCGCCCACACAGGCTGGAGCCCTATACTTTGGAGATGCTCGCTTATGAATACAAACAAATGTAAATAGTTAAATACACACAAATGTAAATATTAATCAGTTCATCTAATCGGTTCATTTTGGGGTTACAGATGTAAACAAATACGACGGGGGGGTGGCGTTCCTGCAGCCGTGCGTGAGCCCGTGCCTAGTCTGTCTCTTTCTAGAGGCAGGCCTATACTGTATCTAACTCTGCCAGAGCTCCCACGTGCTGCAGGTCCCCGGTATTCCGGGCCATAGCCTCGTTCCTCTGCCTCCGTGATCTGCGGGGGTATGGAGGGGCATGGTGCCACTTCTCCGTCACCCTGACTTTGCTCGCCCACACAGGCCAGCCCTAACCCTAACCTTAATCGTGCTCGCCCACACAGGCCAGCCCTAACCCTAACCCTAACCTTTGACCTTTGAACCTTGACCGTGCTCGCCCACACAGGCCAGCCCTAACCCTAACCCTAACCCTAACCTTAACCGTGCTCGCCCACACAGGCCAGCCTTAACCCTAACCCTAACCTTTGACTTTGACCTTTGACCTTTGCTCGCCCACACAGGCCAGCCCTAACCCTAACCCTAACCTTGACCGTGCTCGCCCACACAGGCCAGCCCTAACCCTAACCCTAACCTTGACCGTGCTCGCCCACACAGGCCAGCCCTAACCCTAACCCTAACCTTTGACCTTGACCTTTGACCTTGCTCGCCCACACAGGCCAGCCCTAACCCTAACCCTAACCCTAACCCTAACCCTAGGCCTCTTTAACCCTAATTTTGATGGTGATTTATATTTAAAGAAGAAAAAAAGAAAAAATGTGAAAAAAATAAATGTTTTTTTTGGTTCACTTACTGTGCCTATATAAAGAGCGTGCAGAGCACTCCCAGTCACTTCACCAGCAATAGTGCAACAGGACACATGCGGATGAAGTCAAGACAAAATGAATACTTCTACAAAGAAACGAAAGAATAGAAACAAATATGAAAGAGGAGGAAAAAGTGTCTAGAGCCTGATGAAGACTCAACAAAGTCGAAACGCGTCGCTCTCAGGACACTACTTTATTAAGCTCGCCCACACAGGCTGGAGCCCTGACCCTCAATGCTCGCCCACACAGGCTGGAGCCCTATACTTTGGAGATGCTCGCTTATGAATACAAACAAATGTAAATAGTTAAATACACACAAATGTAAATATTAATCAGTTCATCTAATCGGTTCATTTTGGGGTTACAGATGTAAACAAATACGACGGGGGGGTGGCGTTCCTGCAGCCGTGCGTGAGCCCGTGCCTAGTCTGTCTCTTTCTAGAGGCAGGCCTATACTGTATCTAACTCTGCCAGAGCTCCCACGTGCTGCAGGTCCCCGGTATTCCGGGCCATAGCCTCGTTCCTCTGCCTCCGTGATCTGCGGGGGTATGGAGGGGCATGGTGCCACTTCTCCGTCACCCTGACTTTGCTCGCCCACACAGGCCAGCCCTAACCCTAACCTTAATCGTGCTCGCCCACACAGGCCAGCCCTAACCCTAACCCTAACCTTTGACCTTTGAACCTTGACCGTGCTCGCCCACACAGGCCAGCCCTAACCCTAACCCTAACCCTAACCTTAACCGTGCTCGCCCACACAGGCCAGCCTTAACCCTAACCCTAACCTTTGACTTTGACCTTTGACCTTTGCTCGCCCACACAGGCCAGCCCTAACCCTAACCCTAACCTTGACCGTGCTCGCCCACACAGGCCAGCCCTAACCCTAACCCTAACCTTGACCGTGCTCGCCCACACAGGCCAGCCCTAACCCTAACCCTAACCTTTGACCTTGACCTTTGACCTTGCTCGCCCACACAGGCCAGCCCTAACCCTAACCCTAACCCTAACCCTAACCCTAGGCCTCTTTAACCCTAATTTTGATGGTGATTTATATTTAAAGAAGAAAAAAAGAAAAAATGTGAAAAAAATAAATGTTTTTTTTGGTTCACTTACTGTGCCTATATAAAGAGCGTGCAGAGCACTCCCAGTCACTTCACCAGCAATAGTGCAACAGGACACATGCGGATGAAGTCAAGACAAAATGAATACTTCTACAAAGAAACGAAAGAATAGAAACAAATATGAAAGAGGAGGAAAAAGTGTCTAGAGCCTGATGAAGACTCAACAAAGTCGAAACGCGTCGCTCTCAGGACACTACTTTATTAAGCTCGCCCACACAGGCTGGAGCCCTGACCCTCAATGCTCGCCCACACAGGCTGGAGCCCTATACTTTGGAGATGCTCGCTTATGAATACAAACAAATGTAAATAGTTAAATACACACAAATGTAAATATTAATCAGTTCATCTAATCGGTTCATTTTGGGGTTACAGATGTAAACAAATACGACGGGGGGGTGGCGTTCCTGCAGCCGTGCGTGAGCCCGTGCCTAGTCTGTCTCTTTCTAGAGGCAGGCCTATACTGTATCTAACTCTGCCAGAGCTCCCACGTGCTGCAGGTCCCCGGTATTCCGGGCCATAGCCTCGTTCCTCTGCCTCCGTGATCTGCGGGGGTATGGAGGGGCATGGTGCCACTTCTCCGTCACCCTGACTTTGCTCGCCCACACAGGCCAGCCCTAACCCTAACCTTAATCGTGCTCGCCCACACAGGCCAGCCCTAACCCTAACCCTAACCTTTGACCTTTGAACCTTGACCGTGCTCGCCCACACAGGCCAGCCCTAACCCTAACCCTAACCCTAACCTTAACCGTGCTCGCCCACACAGGCCAGCCTTAACCCTAACCCTAACCTTTGACTTTGACCTTTGACCTTTGCTCGCCCACACAGGCCAGCCCTAACCCTAACCCTAACCTTGACCGTGCTCGCCCACACAGGCCAGCCCTAACCCTAACCCTAACCTTGACCGTGCTCGCCCACACAGGCCAGCCCTAACCCTAACCCTAACCTTTGACCTTGACCTTTGACCTTGCTCGCCCACACAGGCCAGCCCTAACCCTAACCCTAACCCTAACCCTAACCCTAGGCCTCTTTAACCCTAATTTTGATGGTGATTTATATTTAAAGAAGAAAAAAAGAAAAAATGTGAAAAAAATAAATGTTTTTTTTGGTTCACTTACTGTGCCTATATAAAGAGCGTGCAGAGCACTCCCAGTCACTTCACCAGCAATAGTGCAACAGGACACATGCGGATGAAGTCAAGACAAAATGAATACTTCTACAAAGAAACGAAAGAATAGAAACAAATATGAAAGAGGAGGAAAAAGTGTCTAGAGCCTGATGAAGACTCAACAAAGTCGAAACGCGTCGCTCTCAGGACACTACTTTATTAAGCTCGCCCACACAGGCTGGAGCCCTGACCCTCAATGCTCGCCCACACAGGCTGGAGCCCTATACTTTGGAGATGCTCGCTTATGAATACAAACAAATGTAAATAGTTAAATACACACAAATGTAAATATTAATCAGTTCATCTAATCGGTTCATTTTGGGGTTACAGATGTAAACAAATACGACGGGGGGGTGGCGTTCCTGCAGCCGTGCGTGAGCCCGTGCCTAGTCTGTCTCTTTCTAGAGGCAGGCCTATACTGTATCTAACTCTGCCAGAGCTCCCACGTGCTGCAGGTCCCCGGTATTCCGGGCCATAGCCTCGTTCCTCTGCCTCCGTGATCTGCGGGGGTATGGAGGGGCATGGTGCCACTTCTCCGTCACCCTGACTTTGCTCGCCCACACAGGCCAGCCCTAACCCTAACCTTAATCGTGCTCGCCCACACAGGCCAGCCCTAACCCTAACCCTAACCTTTGACCTTTGAACCTTGACCGTGCTCGCCCACACAGGCCAGCCCTAACCCTAACCCTAACCCTAACCTTAACCGTGCTCGCCCACACAGGCCAGCCTTAACCCTAACCCTAACCTTTGACTTTGACCTTTGACCTTTGCTCGCCCACACAGGCCAGCCCTAACCCTAACCCTAACCTTGACCGTGCTCGCCCACACAGGCCAGCCCTAACCCTAACCCTAACCTTGACCGTGCTCGCCCACACAGGCCAGCCCTAACCCTAACCCTAACCTTTGACCTTGACCTTTGACCTTGCTCGCCCACACAGGCCAGCCCTAACCCTAACCCTAACCCTAACCCTAACCCTAGGCCTCTTTAACCCTAATTTTGATGGTGATTTATATTTAAAGAAGAAAAAAAGAAAAAATGTGAAAAAAATAAATGTTTTTTTTGGTTCACTTACTGTGCCTATATAAAGAGCGTGCAGAGCACTCCCAGTCACTTCACCAGCAATAGTGCAACAGGACACATGCGGATGAAGTCAAGACAAAATGAATACTTCTACAAAGAAACGAAAGAATAGAAACAAATATGAAAGAGGAGGAAAAAGTGTCTAGAGCCTGATGAAGACTCAACAAAGTCGAAACGCGTCGCTCTCAGGACACTACTTTATTAAGCTCGCCCACACAGGCTGGAGCCCTGACCCTCAATGCTCGCCCACACAGGCTGGAGCCCTATACTTTGGAGATGCTCGCTTATGAATACAAACAAATGTAAATAGTTAAATACACACAAATGTAAATATTAATCAGTTCATCTAATCGGTTCATTTTGGGGTTACAGATGTAAACAAATACGACGGGGGGGTGGCGTTCCTGCAGCCGTGCGTGAGCCCGTGCCTAGTCTGTCTCTTTCTAGAGGCAGGCCTATACTGTATCTAACTCTGCCAGAGCTCCCACGTGCTGCAGGTCCCCGGTATTCCGGGCCATAGCCTCGTTCCTCTGCCTCCGTGATCTGCGGGGGTATGGAGGGGCATGGTGCCACTTCTCCGTCACCCTGACTTTGCTCGCCCACACAGGCCAGCCCTAACCCTAACCTTAATCGTGCTCGCCCACACAGGCCAGCCCTAACCCTAACCCTAACCTTTGACCTTTGAACCTTGACCGTGCTCGCCCACACAGGCCAGCCCTAACCCTAACCCTAACCCTAACCTTAACCGTGCTCGCCCACACAGGCCAGCCTTAACCCTAACCCTAACCTTTGACTTTGACCTTTGACTTTTGCTCGCCCACACAGGCCAGCCCTAACCCTAACCCTAACCTTGACCGTGCTCGCCCACACAGGCCAGCCCTAACCCTAACCCTAACCTTGACCGTGCTCGCCCACACAGGCCAGCCCTAACCCTAACCCTAACCTTTGACCTTGACCTTTGACCTTGCTCGCCCACACAGGCCAGCCCTAACCCTAACCCTAACCCTAACCCTAACCCTAGGCCTCTTTAACCCTAATTTTGATGGTGATTTATATTTAAAGAAGAAAAAAAGAAAAAATGTGAAAAAAATAAATGTTTTTTTTGGTTCACTTACTGTGCCTATATAAAGAGCGTGCAGAGCACTCCCAGTCACTTCACCAGCAATAGTGCAACAGGACACATGCGGATGAAGTCAAGACAAAATGAATACTTCTACAAAGAAACGAAAGAATAGAAACAAATATGAAAGAGGAGGAAAAAGTGTCTAGAGCCTGATGAAGACTCAACAAAGTCGAAACGCGTCGCTCTCAGGACACTACTTTATTAAGCTCGCCCACACAGGCTGGAGCCCTGACCCTCAATGCTCGCCCACACAGGCTGGAGCCCTATACTTTGGAGATGCTCGCTTATGAATACAAACAAATGTAAATAGTTAAATACACACAAATGTAAATATTAATCAGTTCATCTAATCGGTTCATTTTGGGGTTACAGATGTAAACAAATACGACGGGGGGGTGGCGTTCCTGCAGCCGTGCGTGAGCCCGTGCCTAGTCTGTCTCTTTCTAGAGGCAGGCCTATACTGTATCTAACTCTGCCAGAGCTCCCACGTGCTGCAGGTCCCCGGTATTCCGGGCCATAGCCTCGTTCCTCTGCCTCCGTGATCTGCGGGGGTATGGAGGGGCATGGTGCCACTTCTCCGTCACCCTGACTTTGCTCGCCCACACAGGCCAGCCCTAACCCTAACCTTAATCGTGCTCGCCCACACAGGCCAGCCCTAACCCTAACCCTAACCTTTGACCTTTGAACCTTGACCGTGCTCGCCCACACAGGCCAGCCCTAACCCTAACCCTAACCTTAACCGTGCTCGCCCACACAGGCCAGCCTTAACCCTAACCCTAACCTTTGACTTTGACCTTTGACCTTTGCTCGCCCACACAGGCCAGCCCTAACCCTAACCCTAACCTTGACCGTGCTCGCCCACACAGGCCAGCCCTAACCCTAACCCTAACCTTGACCGTGCTCGCCCACACAGGCCAGCCCTAACCCTAACCCTAACCTTTGACCTTGACCTTTGACCTTGCTCGCCCACACAGGCCAGCCCTAACCCTAACCCTAACCCTAACCCTAACCCTAGGCCTCTTTAACCCTAATTTTGATGGTGATTTATATTTAAAGAAGAAAAAAAGAAAAAATGTGAAAAAAATAAATGTTTTTTTTGGTTCACTTACTGTGCCTATATAAAGAGCGTGCAGAGCACTCCCAGTCACTTCACCAGCAATAGTGCAACAGGACACATGCGGATGAAGTCAAGACAAAATGAATACTTCTACAAAGAAACGAAAGAATAGAAACAAATATGAAAGAGGAGGAAAAAGTGTCTAGAGCCTGATGAAGACTCAACAAAGTCGAAACGCGTCGCTCTCAGGACACTACTTTATTAAGCTCGCCCACACAGGCTGGAGCCCTGACCCTCAATGCTCGCCCACACAGGCTGGAGCCCTATACTTTGGAGATGCTCGCTTATGAATACAAACAAATGTAAATAGTTAAATACACACAAATGTAAATATTAATCAGTTCATCTAATCGGTTCATTTTGGGGTTACAGATGTAAACAAATACGACGGGGGGGTGGCGTTCCTGCAGCCGTGCGTGAGCCCGTGCCTAGTCTGTCTCTTTCTAGAGGCAGGCCTATACTGTATCTAACTCTGCCAGAGCTCCCACGTGCTGCAGGTCCCCGGTATTCCGGGCCATAGCCTCGTTCCTCTGCCTCCGTGATCTGCGGGGGTATGGAGGGGCATGGTGCCACTTCTCCGTCACCCTGACTTTGCTCGCCCACACAGGCCAGCCCTAACCCTAACCTTAATCGTGCTCGCCCACACAGGCCAGCCCTAACCCTAACCCTAACCTTTGACCTTTGAACCTTGACCGTGCTCGCCCACACAGGCCAGCCCTAACCCTAACCCTAACCCTAACCTTAACCGTGCTCGCCCACACAGGCCAGCCTTAACCCTAACCCTAACCTTTGACTTTGACCTTTGACCTTTGCTCGCCCACACAGGCCAGCCCTAACCCTAACCCTAACCTTGACCGTGCTCGCCCACACAGGCCAGCCCTAACCCTAACCCTAACCTTGACCGTGCTCGCCCACACAGGCCAGCCCTAACCCTAACCCTAACCTTTGACCTTGACCTTTGACCTTGCTCGCCCACACAGGCCAGCCCTAACCCTAACCCTAACCCTAACCCTAACCCTAGGCCTCTTTAACCCTAATTTTGATGGTGATTTATATTTAAAGAAGAAAAAAAGA
The DNA here is from genome assembly GCA_029959045.1 of Taenioides sp. WSHXM2023. Lineage (NCBI taxonomy): Eukaryota > Metazoa > Chordata > Actinopteri > Gobiiformes > Gobiidae > Taenioides > Taenioides sp. WSHXM2023. The sequence goes on from CM057091.1 coordinate 22,763, forward strand.
AAAAATGTGAAAAAAATAAATGTTTTTTTTGGTTCACTTACTGTGCCTATATAAAGAGCGTGCAGAGCACTCCCAGTCACTTCACCAGCAATAGTGCAACAGGACACATGCGGATGAAGTCAAGACAAAATGAATACTTCTACAAAGAAACGAAAGAATAGAAACAAATATGAAAGAGGAGGAAAAAGTGTCTAGAGCCTGATGAAGACTCAACAAAGTCGAAACGCGTCGCTCTCAGGACACTACTTTATTAAGCTCGCCCACACAGGCTGGAGCCCTGACCCTCAATGCTCGCCCACACAGGCTGGAGCCCTATACTTTGGAGATGCTCGCTTATGAATACAAACAAATGTAAATAGTTAAATACACACAAATGTAAATATTAATCAGTTCATCTAATCGGTTCATTTTGGGGTTACAGATGTAAACAAATACGACGGGGGGGTGGCGTTCCTGCAGCCGTGCGTGAGCCCGTGCCTAGTCTGTCTCTTTCTAGAGGCAGGCCTATACTGTATCTAACCCTAACCCTAACCCTAACCCTAACCCTAACCCTAACCTTGACCGTGCTCGCCCACACAGGCCAGCCCTAACCCTAACCCTAACCTTGACCGTGCTCGCCCACACAGGCCAGCCCTAACCCTAACCCTAACCTTTGACCTTGACCTTTGACCTTGCTCGCCCACACAGGCCAGCCCTAACCCTAACCCTAACCCTAACCCTAACCCTAGGCCTCTTTAACCCTAATTTTGATGGTGATTTATATTTAAAGAAGAAAAAAAGAAAAAATGTGAAAAAAATAAATGTTTTTTTTGGTTCACTTACTGTGCCTATATAAAGAGCGTGCAGAGCACTCCCAGTCACTTCACCAGCAATAGTGCAACAGGACACATGCGGATGAAGTCAAGACAAAATGAATACTTCTACAAAGAAACGAAAGAATAGAAACAAATATGAAAGAGGAGGAAAAAGTGTCTAGAGCCTGATGAAGACTCAACAAAGTCGAAACGCGTCGCTCTCAGGACACTACTTTATTAAGCTCGCCCACACAGGCTGGAGCCCTGACCCTCAATGCTCGCCCACACAGGCTGGAGCCCTATACTTTGGAGATGCTCGCTTATGAATACAAACAAATGTAAATAGTTAAATACACACAAATGTAAATATTAATCAGTTCATCTAATCGGTTCATTTTGGGGTTACAGATGTAAACAAATACGACGGGGGGGTGGCGTTCCTGCAGCCGTGCGTGAGCCCGTGCCTAGTCTGTCTCTTTCTAGAGGCAGGCCTATACTGTATCTAACTCTGCCAGAGCTCCCACGTGCTGCAGGTCCCCGGTATTCCGGGCCATAGCCTCGTTCCTCTGCCTCCGTGATCTGCGGGGGTATGGAGGGGCATGGTGCCACTTCTCCGTCACCCTGACTTTGCTCGCCCACACAGGCCAGCCCTAACCCTAACCTTAATCGTGCTCGCCCACACAGGCCAGCCCTAACCCTAACCCTAACCTTTGACCTTTGAACCTTGACCGTGCTCGCCCACACAGGCCAGCCCTAACCCTAACCCTAACCCTAACCTTAACCGTGCTCGCCCACACAGGCCAGCCTTAACCCTAACCCTAACCTTTGACTTTGACCTTTGACCTTTGCTCGCCCACACAGGCCAGCCCTAACCCTAACCCTAACCTTGACCGTGCTCGCCCACACAGGCCAGCCCTAACCCTAACCCTAACCTTGACCGTGCTCGCCCACACAGGCCAGCCCTAACCCTAACCCTAACCTTTGACCTTGACCTTTGACCTTGCTCGCCCACACAGGCCAGCCCTAACCCTAACCCTAACCCTAACCCTAACCCTAGGCCTCTTTAACCCTAATTTTGATGGTGATTTATATTTAAAGAAGAAAAAAAGAAAAAATGTGAAAAAAATAAATGTTTTTTTTGGTTCACTTACTGTGCCTATATAAAGAGCGTGCAGAGCACTCCCAGTCACTTCACCAGCAATAGTGCAACAGGACACATGCGGATGAAGTCAAGACAAAATGAATACTTCTACAAAGAAACGAAAGAATAGAAACAAATATGAAAGAGGAGGAAAAAGTGTCTAGAGCCTGATGAAGACTCAACAAAGTCGAAACGCGTCGCTCTCAGGACACTACTTTATTAAGCTCGCCCACACAGGCTGGAGCCCTGACCCTCAATGCTCGCCCACACAGGCTGGAGCCCTATACTTTGGAGATGCTCGCTTATGAATACAAACAAATGTAAATAGTTAAATACACACAAATGTAAATATTAATCAGTTCATCTAATCGGTTCATTTTGGGGTTACAGATGTAAACAAATACGACGGGGGGGTGGCGTTCCTGCAGCCGTGCGTGAGCCCGTGCCTAGTCTGTCTCTTTCTAGAGGCAGGCCTATACTGTATCTAACTCTGCCAGAGCTCCCACGTGCTGCAGGTCCCCGGTATTCCGGGCCATAGCCTCGTTCCTCTGCCTCCGTGATCTGCGGGGGTATGGAGGGGCATGGTGCCACTTCTCCGTCACCCTGACTTTGCTCGCCCACACAGGCCAGCCCTAACCCTAACCTTAATCGTGCTCGCCCACACAGGCCAGCCCTAACCCTAACCCTAACCTTTGACCTTTGAACCTTGACCGTGCTCGCCCACACAGGCCAGCCCTAACCCTAACCCTAACCCTAACCTTAACCGTGCTCGCCCACACAGGCCAGCCTTAACCCTAACCCTAACCTTTGACTTTGACCTTTGACCTTTGCTCGCCCACACAGGCCAGCCCTAACCCTAACCCTAACCTTGACCGTGCTCGCCCACACAGGCCAGCCCTAACCCTAACCCTAACCTTGACCGTGCTCGCCCACACAGGCCAGCCCTAACCCTAACCCTAACCTTTGACCTTGACCTTTGACCTTGCTCGCCCACACAGGCCAGCCCTAACCCTAACCCTAACCCTAACCCTAACCCTAGGCCTCTTTAACCCTAATTTTGATGGTGATTTATATTTAAAGAAGAAAAAAAGAAAAAATGTGAAAAAAATAAATGTTTTTTTTGGTTCACTTACTGTGCCTATATAAAGAGCGTGCAGAGCACTCCCAGTCACTTCACCAGCAATAGTGCAACAGGACACATGCGGATGAAGTCAAGACAAAATGAATACTTCTACAAAGAAACGAAAGAATAGAAACAAATATGAAAGAGGAGGAAAAAGTGTCTAGAGCCTGATGAAGACTCAACAAAGTCGAAACGCGTCGCTCTCAGGACACTACTTTATTAAGCTCGCCCACACAGGCTGGAGCCCTGACCCTCAATGCTCGCCCACACAGGCTGGAGCCCTATACTTTGGAGATGCTCGCTTATGAATACAAACAAATGTAAATAGTTAAATACACACAAATGTAAATATTAATCAGTTCATCTAATCGGTTCATTTTGGGGTTACAGATGTAAACAAATACGACGGGGGGGTGGCGTTCCTGCAGCCGTGCGTGAGCCCGTGCCTAGTCTGTCTCTTTCTAGAGGCAGGCCTATACTGTATCTAACTCTGCCAGAGCTCCCACGTGCTGCAGGTCCCCGGTATTCCGGGCCATAGCCTCGTTCCTCTGCCTCCGTGATCTGCGGGGGTATGGAGGGGCATGGTGCCACTTCTCCGTCACCCTGACTTTGCTCGCCCACACAGGCCAGCCCTAACCCTAACCTTAATCGTGCTCGCCCACACAGGCCAGCCCTAACCCTAACCCTAACCTTTGACCTTTGAACCTTGACCGTGCTCGCCCACACAGGCCAGCCCTAACCCTAACCCTAACCTTAACCGTGCTCGCCCACACAGGCCAGCCTTAACCCTAACCCTAACCTTTGACTTTGACCTTTGACCTTTGCTCGCCCACACAGGCCAGCCCTAACCCTAACCCTAACCTTGACCGTGCTCGCCCACACAGGCCAGCCCTAACCCTAACCCTAACCTTGACCGTGCTCGCCCACACAGGCCAGCCCTAACCCTAACCCTAACCTTTGACCTTGACCTTTGACCTTGCTCGCCCACACAGGCCAGCCCTAACCCTAACCCTAACCCTAACCCTAACCCTAGGCCTCTTTAACCCTAATTTTGATGGTGATTTATATTTAAAGAAGAAAAAAAGAAAAAATGTGAAAAAAATAAATGTTTTTTTTGGTTCACTTACTGTGCCTATATAAAGAGCGTGCAGAGCACTCCCAGTCACTTCACCAGCAATAGTGCAACAGGACACATGCGGATGAAGTCAAGACAAAATGAATACTTCTACAAAGAAACGAAAGAATAGAAACAAATATGAAAGAGGAGGAAAAAGTGTCTAGAGCCTGATGAAGACTCAACAAAGTCGAAACGCGTCGCTCTCAGGACACTACTTTATTAAGCTCGCCCACACAGGCTGGAGCCCTGACCCTCAATGCTCGCCCACACAGGCTGGAGCCCTATACTTTGGAGATGCTCGCTTATGAATACAAACAAATGTAAATAGTTAAATACACACAAATGTAAATATTAATCAGTTCATCTAATCGGTTCATTTTGGGGTTACAGATGTAAACAAATACGACGGGGGGGTGGCGTTCCTGCAGCCGTGCGTGAGCCCGTGCCTAGTCTGTCTCTTTCTAGAGGCAGGCCTATACTGTATCTAACTCTGCCAGAGCTCCCACGTGCTGCAGGTCCCCGGTATTCCGGGCCATAGCCTCGTTCCTCTGCCTCCGTGATCTGCGGGGGTATGGAGGGGCATGGTGCCACTTCTCCGTCACCCTGACTTTGCTCGCCCACACAGGCCAGCCCTAACCCTAACCTTAATCGTGCTCGCCCACACAGGCCAGCCCTAACCCTAACCCTAACCTTTGACCTTTGAACCTTGACCGTGCTCGCCCACACAGGCCAGCCCTAACCCTAACCCTAACCCTAACCTTAACCGTGCTCGCCCACACAGGCCAGCCTTAACCCTAACCCTAACCTTTGACTTTGACCTTTGACCTTTGCTCGCCCACACAGGCCAGCCCTAACCCTAACCCTAACCTTGACCGTGCTCGCCCACACAGGCCAGCCCTAACCCTAACCCTAACCTTGACCGTGCTCGCCCACACAGGCCAGCCCTAACCCTAACCCTAACCTTTGACCTTGACCTTTGACCTTGCTCGCCCACACAGGCCAGCCCTAACCCTAACCCTAACCCTAACCCTAACCCTAGGCCTCTTTAACCCTAATTTTGATGGTGATTTATATTTAAAGAAGAAAAAAAGAAAAAATGTGAAAAAAATAAATGTTTTTTTTGGTTCACTTACTGTGCCTATATAAAGAGCGTGCAGAGCACTCCCAGTCACTTCACCAGCAATAGTGCAACAGGACACATGCGGATGAAGTCAAGACAAAATGAATACTTCTACAAAGAAACGAAAGAATAGAAACAAATATGAAAGAGGAGGAAAAAGTGTCTAGAGCCTGATGAAGACTCAACAAAGTCGAAACGCGTCGCTCTCAGGACACTACTTTATTAAGCTCGCCCACACAGGCTGGAGCCCTGACCCTCAATGCTCGCCCACACAGGCTGGAGCCCTATACTTTGGAGATGCTCGCTTATGAATACAAACAAATGTAAATAGTTAAATACACACAAATGTAAATATTAATCAGTTCATCTAATCGGTTCATTTTGGGGTTACAGATGTAAACAAATACGACGGGGGGGTGGCGTTCCTGCAGCCGTGCGTGAGCCCGTGCCTAGTCTGTCTCTTTCTAGAGGCAGGCCTATACTGTATCTAACTCTGCCAGAGCTCCCACGTGCTGCAGGTCCCCGGTATTCCGGGCCATAGCCTCGTTCCTCTGCCTCCGTGATCTGCGGGGGTATGGAGGGGCATGGTGCCACTTCTCCGTCACCCTGACTTTGCTCGCCCACACAGGCCAGCCCTAACCCTAACCTTAATCGTGCTCGCCCACACAGGCCAGCCCTAACCCTAACCCTAACCTTTGACCTTTGAACCTTGACCGTGCTCGCCCACACAGGCCAGCCCTAACCCTAACCCTAACCCTAACCTTAACCGTGCTCGCCCACACAGGCCAGCCTTAACCCTAACCCTAACCTTTGACTTTGACCTTTGACCTTTGCTCGCCCACACAGGCCAGCCCTAACCCTAACCCTAACCTTGACCGTGCTCGCCCACACAGGCCAGCCCTAACCCTAACCCTAACCTTGACCGTGCTCGCCCACACAGGCCAGCCCTAACCCTAACCCTAACCTTTGACCTTGACCTTTGACCTTGCTCGCCCACACAGGCCAGCCCTAACCCTAACCCTAACCCTAACCCTAACCCTAGGCCTCTTTAACCCTAATTTTGATGGTGATTTATATTTAAAGAAGAAAAAAAGAAAAAATGTGAAAAAAATAAATGTTTTTTTTGGTTCACTTACTGTGCCTATATAAAGAGCGTGCAGAGCACTCCCAGTCACTTCACCAGCAATAGTGCAACAGGACACATGCGGATGAAGTCAAGACAAAATGAATACTTCTACAAAGAAACGAAAGAATAGAAACAAATATGAAAGAGGAGGAAAAAGTGTCTAGAGCCTGATGAAGACTCAACAAAGTCGAAACGCGTCGCTCTCAGGACACTACTTTATTAAGCTCGCCCACACAGGCTGGAGCCCTGACCCTCAATGCTCGCCCACACAGGCTGGAGCCCTATACTTTGGAGATGCTCGCTTATGAATACAAACAAATGTAAATAGTTAAATACACACAAATGTAAATATTAATCAGTTCATCTAATCGGTTCATTTTGGGGTTACAGATGTAAACAAATACGACGGGGGGGTGGCGTTCCTGCAGCCGTGCGTGAGCCCGTGCCTAGTCTGTCTCTTTCTAGAGGCAGGCCTATACTGTATCTAACTCTGCCAGAGCTCCCACGTGCTGCAGGTCCCCGGTATTCCGGGCCATAGCCTCGTTCCTCTGCCTCCGTGATCTGCGGGGGTATGGAGGGGCATGGTGCCACTTCTCCGTCACCCTGACTTTGCTCGCCCACACAGGCCAGCCCTAACCCTAACCTTAATCGTGCTCGCCCACACAGGCCAGCCCTAACCCTAACCCTAACCTTTGACCTTTGAACCTTGACCGTGCTCGCCCACACAGGCCAGCCCTAACCCTAACCCTAACCCTAACCTTAACCGTGCTCGCCCACACAGGCCAGCCTTAACCCTAACCCTAACCTTTGACTTTGACCTTTGACCTTTGCTCGCCCACACAGGCCAGCCCTAACCCTAACCCTAACCTTGACCGTGCTCGCCCACACAGGCCAGCCCTAACCCTAACCCTAACCTTGACCGTGCTCGCCCACACAGGCCAGCCCTAACCCTAACCCTAACCTTTGACCTTGACCTTTGACCTTGCTCGCCCACACAGGCCAGCCCTAACCCTAACCCTAACCCTAACCCTAACCCTAGGCCTCTTTAACCCTAATTTTGATGGTGATTTATATTTAAAGAAGAAAAAAAGAAAAAATGTGAAAAAAATAAATGTTTTTTTTGGTTCACTTACTGTGCCTATATAAAGAGCGTGCAGAGCACTCCCAGTCACTTCACCAGCAATAGTGCAACAGGACACATGCGGATGAAGTCAAGACAAAATGAATACTTCTACAAAGAAACGAAAGAATAGAAACAAATATGAAAGAGGAGGAAAAAGTGTCTAGAGCCTGATGAAGACTCAACAAAGTCGAAACGCGTCGCTCTCAGGACACTACTTTATTAAGCTCGCCCACACAGGCTGGAGCCCTGACCCTCAATGCTCGCCCACACAGGCTGGAGCCCTATACTTTGGAGATGCTCGCTTATGAATACAAACAAATGTAAATAGTTAAATACACACAAATGTAAATATTAATCAGTTCATCTAATCGGTTCATTTTGGGGTTACAGATGTAAACAAATACGACGGGGGGGTGGCGTTCCTGCAGCCGTGCGTGAGCCCGTGCCTAGTCTGTCTCTTTCTAGAGGCAGGCCTATACTGTATCTAACTCTGCCAGAGCTCCCACGTGCTGCAGGTCCCCGGTATTCCGGGCCATAGCCTCGTTCCTCTGCCTCCGTGATCTGCGGGGGTATGGAGGGGCATGGTGCCACTTCTCCGTCACCCTGACTTTGCTCGCCCACACAGGCCAGCCCTAACCCTAACCTTAATCGTGCTCGCCCACACAGGCCAGCCCTAACCCTAACCCTAACCTTTGACCTTTGAACCTTGACCGTGCTCGCCCACACAGGCCAGCCCTAACCCTAACCCTAACCCTAACCTTAACCGTGCTCGCCCACACAGGCCAGCCTTAACCCTAACCCTAACCTTTGACTTTGACCTTTGACCTTTGCTCGCCCACACAGGCCAGCCCTAACCCTAACCCTAACCTTGACCGTGCTCGCCCACACAGGCCAGCCCTAACCCTAACCCTAACCTTGACCGTGCTCGCCCACACAGGCCAGCCCTAACCCTAACCCTAACCTTTGACCTTGACCTTTGACCTTGCTCGCCCACACAGGCCAGCCCTAACCCTAACCCTAACCCTAACCCTAACCCTAGGCCTCTTTAACCCTAATTTTGATGGTGATTTATATTTAAAGAAGAAAAAAAGAAAAAATGTGAAAAAAATAAATGTTTTTTTTGGTTCACTTACTGTGCCTATATAAAGAGCGTGCAGAGCACTCCCAGTCACTTCACCAGCAATAGTGCAACAGGACACATGCGGATGAAGTCAAGACAAAATGAATACTTCTACAAAGAAACGAAAGAATAGAAACAAATATGAAAGAGGAGGAAAAAGTGTCTAGAGCCTGATGAAGACTCAACAAAGTCGAAACGCGTCGCTCTCAGGACACTACTTTATTAAGCTCGCCCACACAGGCTGGAGCCCTGACCCTCAATGCTCGCCCACACAGGCTGGAGCCCTATACTTTGGAGATGCTCGCTTATGAATACAAACAAATGTAAATAGTTAAATACACACAAATGTAAATATTAATCAGTTCATCTAATCGGTTCATTTTGGGGTTACAGATGTAAACAAATACGACGGGGGGGTGGCGTTCCTGCAGCCGTGCGTGAGCCCGTGCCTAGTCTGTCTCTTTCTAGAGGCAGGCCTATACTGTATCTAACTCTGCCAGAGCTCCCACGTGCTGCAGGTCCCCGGTATTCCGGGCCATAGCCTCGTTCCTCTGCCTCCGTGATCTGCGGGGGTATGGAGGGGCATGGTGCCACTTCTCCGTCACCCTGACTTTGCTCGCCCACACAGGCCAGCCCTAACCCTAACCTTAATCGTGCTCGCCCACACAGGCCAGCCCTAACCCTAACCCTAACCTTTGACCTTTGAACCTTGACCGTGCTCGCCCACACAGGCCAGCCCTAACCCTAACCCTAACCCTAACCTTAACCGTGCTCGCCCACACAGGCCAGCCTTAACCCTAACCCTAACCTTTGACTTTGACCTTTGACCTTTGCTCGCCCACACAGGCCAGCCCTAACCCTAACCCTAACCTTGACCGTGCTCGCCCACACAGGCCAGCCCTAACCCTAACCCTAACCTTGACCGTGCTCGCCCACACAGGCCAGCCCTAACCCTAACCCTAACCTTTGACCTTGACCTTTGACCTTGCTCGCCCACACAGGCCAGCCCTAACCCTAACCCTAACCCTAACCCTAACCCTAGGCCTCTTTAACCCTAATTTTGATGGTGATTTATATTTAAAGAAGAAAAAAAGAAAAAATGTGAAAAAAATAAATGTTTTTTTTGGTTCACTTACTGTGCCTATATAAAGAGCGTGCAGAGCACTCCCAGTCACTTCACCAGCAATAGTGCAACAGGACACATGCGGATGAAGTCAAGACAAAATGAATACTTCTACAAAGAAACGAAAGAATAGAAACAAATATGAAAGAGGAGGAAAAAGTGTCTAGAGCCTGATGAAGACTCAACAAAGTCGAAACGCGTCGCTCTCAGGACACTACTTTATTAAGCTCGCCCACACAGGCTGGAGCCCTGACCCTCAATGCTCGCCCACACAGGCTGGAGCCCTATACTTTGGAGATGCTCGCTTATGAATACAAACAAATGTAAATAGTTAAATACACACAAATGTAAATATTAATCAGTTCATCTAATCGGTTCATTTTGGGGTTACAGATGTAAACAAATACGACGGGGGGGTGGCGTTCCTGCAGCCGTGCGTGAGCCCGTGCCTAGTCTGTCTCTTTCTAGAGGCAGGCCTATACTGTATCTAACTCTGCCAGAGCTCCCACGTGCTGCAGGTCCCCGGTATTCCGGGCCATAGCCTCGTTCCTCTGCCTCCGTGATCTGCGGGGGTATGGAGGGGCATGGTGCCACTTCTCCGTCACCCTGACTTTGCTCGCCCACACAGGCCAGCCCTAACCCTAACCTTAATCGTGCTCGCCCACACAGGCCAGCCCTAACCCTAACCCTAACCTTTGACCTTTGAACCTTGACCGTGCTCGCCCACACAGGCCAGCCCTAACCCTAACCCTAACCCTAACCTTAACCGTGCTCGCCCACACAGGCCAGCCTTAACCCTAACCCTAACCTTTGACTTTGACCTTTGACCTTTGCTCGCCCACACAGGCCAGCCCTAACCCTAACCCTAACCTTGACCGTGCTCGCCCACACAGGCCAGCCCTAACCCTAACCCTAACCTTGACCGTGCTCGCCCACACAGGCCAGCCCTAACCCTAACCCTAACCTTTGACCTTGACCTTTGACCTTGCTCGCCCACACAGGCCAGCCCTAACCCTAACCCTAACCCTAACCCTAACCCTAGGCCTCTTTAACCCTAATTTTGATGGTGATTTATATTTAAAGAAGAAAAAAAGAAAAAATGTGAAAAAAATAAATGTTTTTTTTGGTTCACTTACTGTGCCTATATAAAGAGCGTGCAGAGCACTCCCAGTCACTTCACCAGCAATAGTGCAACAGGACACATGCGGATGAAGTCAAGACAAAATGAATACTTCTACAAAGAAACGAAAGAATAGAAACAAATATGAAAGAGGAGGAAAAAGTGTCTAGAGCCTGATGAAGACTCAACAAAGTCGAAACGCGTCGCTCTCAGGACACTACTTTATTAAGCTCGCCCACACAGGCTGGAGCCCTGACCCTCAATGCTCGCCCACACAGGCTGGAGCCCTATACTTTGGAGATGCTCGCTTATGAATACAAACAAATGTAAATAGTTAAATACACACAAATGTAAATATTAATCAGTTCATCTAATCGGTTCATTTTGGGGTTACAGATGTAAACAAATACGACGGGGGGGTGGCGTTCCTGCAGCCGTGCGTGAGCCCGTGCCTAGTCTGTCTCTTTCTAGAGGCAGGCCTATACTGTATCTAACTCTGCCAGAGCTCCCACGTGCTGCAGGTCCCCGGTATTCCGGGCCATAGCCTCGTTCCTCTGCCTCCGTGATCTGCGGGGGTATGGAGGGGCATGGTGCCACTTCTCCGTCACCCTGACTTTGCTCGCCCACACAGGCCAGCCCTAACCCTAACCTTAATCGTGCTCGCCCACACAGGCCAGCCCTAACCCTAACCCTAACCTTTGACCTTTGAACCTTGACCGTGCTCGCCCACACAGGCCAGCCCTAACCCTAACCCTAACCCTAACCTTAACCGTGCTCGCCCACACAGGCCAGCCTTAACCCTAACCCTAACCTTTGACTTTGACCTTTGACCTTTGCTCGCCCACACAGGCCAGCCCTAACCCTAACCCTAACCTTGACCGTGCTCGCCCACACAGGCCAGCCCTAACCCTAACCCTAACCTTGACCGTGCTCGCCCACACAGGCCAGCCCTAACCCTAACCCTAACCTTTGACCTTGACCTTTGACCTTGCTCGCCCACACAGGCCAGCCCTAACCCTAACCCTAACCCTAACCCTAACCCTAGGCCTCTTTAACCCTAATTTTGATGGTGATTTATATTTAAAGAAGAAAAAAAGAAAAAATGTGAAAAAAATAAATGTTTTTTTTGGTTCACTTACTGTGCCTATATAAAGAGCGTGCAGAGCACTCCCAGTCACTTCACCAGCAATAGTGCAACAGGACACATGCGGATGAAGTCAAGACAAAATGAATACTTCTACAAAGAAACGAAAGAATAGAAACAAATATGAAAGAGGAGGAAAAAGTGTCTAGAGCCTGATGAAGACTCAACAAAGTCGAAACGCGTCGCTCTCAGGACACTACTTTATTAAGCTCGCCCACACAGGCTGGAGCCCTGACCCTCAATGCTCGCCCACACAGGCTGGAGCCCTATACTTTGGAGATGCTCGCTTATGAATACAAACAAATGTAAATAGTTAAATACACACAAATGTAAATATTAATCAGTTCATCTAATCGGTTCATTTTGGGGTTACAGATGTAAACAAATACGACGGGGGGGTGGCGTTCCTGCAGCCGTGCGTGAGCCCGTGCCTAGTCTGTCTCTTTCTAGAGGCAGGCCTATACTGTATCTAACTCTGCCAGAGCTCCCACGTGCTGCAGGTCCCCGGTATTCCGGGCCATAGCCTCGTTCCTCTGCCTCCGTGATCTGCGGGGGTATGGAGGGGCATGGTGCCACTTCTCCGTCACCCTGACTTTGCTCGCCCACACAGGCCAGCCCTAACCCTAACCTTAATCGTGCTCGCCCACACAGGCCAGCCCTAACCCTAACCCTAACCTTTGACCTTTGAACCTTGACCGTGCTCGCCCACACAGGCCAGCCCTAACCCTAACCCTAACCCTAACCTTAACCGTGCTCGCCCACACAGGCCAGCCTTAACCCTAACCCTAACCTTTGACTTTGACCTTTGACCTTTGCTCGCCCACACAGGCCAGCCCTAACCCTAACCCTAACCTTGACCGTGCTCGCCCACACAGGCCAGCCCTAACCCTAACCCTAACCTTGACCGTGCTCGCCCACACAGGCCAGCCCTAACCCTAACCCTAACCTTTGACCTTGACCTTTGACCTTGCTCGCCCACACAGGCCAGCCCTAACCCTAACCCTAACCCTAACCCTAACCCTAGGCCTCTTTAACCCTAATTTTGATGGTGATTTATATTTAAAGAAGAAAAAAAGAAAAAATGTGAAAAAAATAAATGTTTTTTTTGGTTCACTTACTGTGCCTATATAAAGAGCGTGCAGAGCACTCCCAGTCACTTCACCAGCAATAGTGCAACAGGACACATGCGGATGAAGTCAAGACAAAATGAATACTTCTACAAAGAAACGAAAGAATAGAAACAAATATGAAAGAGGAGGAAAAAGTGTCTAGAGCCTGATGAAGACTCAACAAAGTCGAAACGCGTCGCTCTCAGGACACTACTTTATTAAGCTCGCCCACACAGGCTGGAGCCCTGACCCTCAATGCTCGCCCACACAGGCTGGAGCCCTATACTTTGGAGATGCTCGCTTATGAATACAAACAAATGTAAATAGTTAAATACACACAAATGTAAATATTAATCAGTTCATCTAATCGGTTCATTTTGGGGTTACAGATGTAAACAAATACGACGGGGGGGTGGCGTTCCTGCAGCCGTGCGTGAGCCCGTGCCTAGTCTGTCTCTTTCTAGAGGCAGGCCTATACTGTATCTAACTCTGCCAGAGCTCCCACGTGCTGCAGGTCCCCGGTATTCCGGGCCATAGCCTCGTTCCTCTGCCTCCGTGATCTGCGGGGGTATGGAGGGGCATGGTGCCACTTCTCCGTCACCCTGACTTTGCTCGCCCACACAGGCCAGCCCTAACCCTAACCTTAATCGTGCTCGCCCACACAGGCCAGCCCTAACCCTAACCCTAACCTTTGACCTTTGAACCTTGACCGTGCTCGCCCACACAGGCCAGCCCTAACCCTAACCCTAACCCTAACCTTAACCGTGCTCGCCCACACAGGCCAGCCTTAACCCTAACCCTAACCTTTGACTTTGACCTTTGACCTTTGCTCGCCCACACAGGCCAGCCCTAACCCTAACCCTAACCTTGACCGTGCTCGCCCACACAGGCCAGCCCTAACCCTAACCCTAACCTTGACCGTGCTCGCCCACACAGGCCAGCCCTAACCCTAACCCTAACCTTTGACCTTGACCTTTGACCTTGCTCGCCCACACAGGCCAGCCCTAACCCTAACCCTAACCCTAACCCTAACCCTAGGCCTCTTTAACCCTAATTTTGATGGTGATTTATATTTAAAGAAGAAAAAAAGAAAAAATGTGAAAAAAATAAATGTTTTTTTTGGTTCACTTACTGTGCCTATATAAAGAGCGTGCAGAGCACTCCCAGTCACTTCACCAGCAATAGTGCAACAGGACACATGCGGATGAAGTCAAGACAAAATGAATACTTCTACAAAGAAACGAAAGAATAGAAACAAATATGAAAGAGGAGGAAAAAGTGTCTAGAGCCTGATGAAGACTCAACAAAGTCGAAACGCGTCGCTCTCAGGACACTACTTTATTAAGCTCGCCCACACAGGCTGGAGCCCTGACCCTCAATGCTCGCCCACACAGGCTGGAGCCCTATACTTTGGAGATGCTCGCTTATGAATACAAACAAATGTAAATAGTTAAATACACACAAATGTAAATATTAATCAGTTCATCTAATCGGTTCATTTTGGGGTTACAGATGTAAACAAATACGACGGGGGGGTGGCGTTCCTGCAGCCGTGCGTGAGCCCGTGCCTAGTCTGTCTCTTTCTAGAGGCAGGCCTATACTGTATCTAACTCTGCCAGAGCTCCCACGTGCTGCAGGTCCCCGGTATTCCGGGCCATAGCCTCGTTCCTCTGCCTCCGTGATCTGCGGGGGTATGGAGGGGCATGGTGCCACTTCTCCGTCACCCTGACTTTGCTCGCCCACACAGGCCAGCCCTAACCCTAACCTTAATCGTGCTCGCCCACACAGGCCAGCCCTAACCCTAACCCTAACCTTTGACCTTTGAACCTTGACCGTGCTCGCCCACACAGGCCAGCCCTAACCCTAACCCTAACCCTAACCTTAACCGTGCTCGCCCACACAGGCCAGCCTTAACCCTAACCTTTGACTTTGACCTTTGACCTTTGCTCGCCCACACAGGCCAGCCCTAACCCTAACCCTAACCTTGACCGTGCTCGCCCACACAGGCCAGCCCTAACCCTAACCCTAACCTTGACCGTGCTCGCCCACACAGGCCAGCCCTAACCCTAACCCTAACCTTTGACCTTGACCTTTGACCTTGCTCGCCCACACAGGCCAGCCCTAACCCTAACCCTAACCCTAACCCTAACCCTAGGCCTCTTTAACCCTAATTTTGATGGTGATTTATATTTAAAGAAGAAAAAAAGAAAAAATGTGAAAAAAATAAATGTTTTTTTTGGTTCACTTACTGTGCCTATATAAAGAGCGTGCAGAGCACTCCCAGTCACTTCACCAGCAATAGTGCAACAGGACACATGCGGATGAAGTCAAGACAAAATGAATACTTCTACAAAGAAACGAAAGAATAGAAACAAATATGAAAGAGGAGGAAAAAGTGTCTAGAGCCTGATGAAGACTCAACAAAGTCGAAACGCGTCGCTCTCAGGACACTACTTTATTAAGCTCGCCCACACAGGCTGGAGCCCTGACCCTCAATGCTCGCCCACACAGGCTGGAGCCCTATACTTTGGAGATGCTCGCTTATGAATACAAACAAATGTAAATAGTTAAATACACACAAATGTAAATATTAATCAGTTCATCTAATCGGTTCATTTTGGGGTTACAGATGTAAACAAATACGACGGGGGGGTGGCGTTCCTGCAGCCGTGCGTGAGCCCGTGCCTAGTCTGTCTCTTTCTAGAGGCAGGCCTATACTGTATCTAACTCTGCCAGAGCTCCCACGTGCTGCAGGTCCCCGGTATTCCGGGCCATAGCCTCGTTCCTCTGCCTCCGTGATCTGCGGGGGTATGGAGGGGCATGGTGCCACTTCTCCGTCACCCTGACTTTGCTCGCCCACACAGGCCAGCCCTAACCCTAACCTTAATCGTGCTCGCCCACACAGGCCAGCCCTAACCCTAACCCTAACCTTTGACCTTTGAACCTTGACCGTGCTCGCCCACACAGGCCAGCCCTAACCCTAACCCTAACCCTAACCTTAACCGTGCTCGCCCACACAGGCCAGCCTTAACCCTAACCCTAACCTTTGACTTTGACCTTTGACCTTTGCTCGCCCACACAGGCCAGCCCTAACCCTAACCCTAACCTTGACCGTGCTCGCCCACACAGGCCAGCCCTAACCCTAACCCTAACCTTGACCGTGCTCGCCCACACAGGCCAGCCCTAACCCTAACCCTAACCTTTGACCTTGACCTTTGACCTTGCTCGCCCACACAGGCCAGCCCTAACCCTAACCCTAACCCTAACCCTAACCCTAGGCCTCTTTAACCCTAATTTTGATGGTGATTTATATTTAAAGAAGAAAAAAAGAAAAAATGTGAAAAAAATAAATGTTTTTTTTGGTTCACTTACTGTGCCTATATAAAGAGCGTGCAGAGCACTCCCAGTCACTTCACCAGCAATAGTGCAACAGGACACATGCGGATGAAGTCAAGACAAAATGAATACTTCTACAAAGAAACGAAAGAATAGAAACAAATATGAAAGAGGAGGAAAAAGTGTCTAGAGCCTGATGAAGACTCAACAAAGTCGAAACGCGTCGCTCTCAGGACACTACTTTATTAAGCTCGCCCACACAGGCTGGAGCCCTGACCCTCAATGCTCGCCCACACAGGCTGGAGCCCTATACTTTGGAGATGCTCGCTTATGAATACAAACAAATGTAAATAGTTAAATACACACAAATGTAAATATTAATCAGTTCATCTAATCGGTTCATTTTGGGGTTACAGATGTAAACAAATACGACGGGGGGGTGGCGTTCCTGCAGCCGTGCGTGAGCCCGTGCCTAGTCTGTCTCTTTCTAGAGGCAGGCCTATACTGTATCTAACTCTGCCAGAGCTCCCACGTGCTGCAGGTCCCCGGTATTCCGGGCCATAGCCTCGTTCCTCTGCCTCCGTGATCTGCGGGGGTATGGAGGGGCATGGTGCCACTTCTCCGTCACCCTGACTTTGCTCGCCCACACAGGCCAGCCCTAACCCTAACCTTAATCGTGCTCGCCCACACAGGCCAGCCCTAACCCTAACCCTAACCTTTGACCTTTGAACCTTGACCGTGCTCGCCCACACAGGCCAGCCCTAACCCTAACCCTAACCCTAACCTTAACCGTGCTCGCCCACACAGGCCAGCCTTAACCCTAACCCTAACCTTTGACTTTGACCTTTGACCTTTGCTCGCCCACACAGGCCAGCCCTAACCCTAACCCTAACCTTGACCGTGCTCGCCCACACAGGCCAGCCCTAACCCTAACCCTAACCTTGACCGTGCTCGCCCACACAGGCCAGCCCTAACCCTAACCCTAACCTTTGACCTTGACCTTTGACCTTGCTCGCCCACACAGGCCAGCCCTAACCCTAACCCTAACCCTAACCCTAACCCTAGGCCTCTTTAACCCTAATTTTGATGGTGATTTATATTTAAAGAAGAAAAAAAGAAAAAATGTGAAAAAAATAAATGTTTTTTTTGGTTCACTTACTGTGCCTATATAAAGAGCGTGCAGAGCACTCCCAGTCACTTCACCAGCAATAGTGCAACAGGACACATGCGGATGAAGTCAAGACAAAATGAATACTTCTACAAAGAAACGAAAGAATAGAAACAAATATGAAAGAGGAGGAAAAAGTGTCTAGAGCCTGATGAAGACTCAACAAAGTCGAAACGCGTCGCTCTCAGGACACTACTTTATTAAGCTCGCCCACACAGGCTGGAGCCCTGACCCTCAATGCTCGCCCACACAGGCTGGAGCCCTATACTTTGGAGATGCTCGCTTATGAATACAAACAAATGTAAATAGTTAAATACACACAAATGTAAATATTAATCAGTTCATCTAATCGGTTCATTTTGGGGTTACAGATGTAAACAAATACGACGGGGGGGTGGCGTTCCTGCAGCCGTGCGTGAGCCCGTGCCTAGTCTGTCTCTTTCTAGAGGCAGGCCTATACTGTATCTAACCCTAACCCTAACCCTAACCCTAACCCTAACCCCTAAACCCTAACCCTAACCCTAACCCTAACCCTAACCCTAACCCTAACCCTAACATGCGGATGAAGTCAAGACAAAATGAATACTTCTACAAAGAAACGAAAGAATAGAAACAAATATGAAAGAGGAGGAAAAAGTGTCTAGAGCCTGATGAAGACTCAACAAAGTCGAAACGCGTCGCTCTCAGGACACTACTTTATTAAGCTCGCCCACACAGGCTGGAGCCCTGACCCTCAATGCTCGCCCACACAGGCTGGAGCCCTATACTTTGGAGATGCTCGCTTATGAATACAAACAAATGTAAATAGTTAAATACACACAAATGTAAATATTAATCAGTTCATCTAATCGGTTCATTTTGGGGTTACAGATGTAAACAAATACGACGGGGGGGTGGCGTTCCTGCAGCCGTGCGTGAGCCCGTGCCTAGTCTGTCTCTTTCTAGAGGCAGGCCTATACTGTATCTAACCCTAACCCTAACCCTAACCCTAACCCTAACCTAACCTAACCTAACCCTAACCCTAACCCTAACCCTAACCCTAACCCTAACCCTAAACCTAACCTTAACCCTAACTTTAACCAAACTTTAATTTCTTGCCTAAACCTAACCTTAACCGACTTTGACTCATTGTCTTAATCTTACCCCAACCTTAACCCTAACCTTAACCAGATTTGGATTTCTTACCTAAACTTAACCATATTTAACCCTAACCCTAACCCTAACTATATTTAACCCTAACCCTAACCCTAACCTTAACTAGATTTGGATTTTTTACCTAAACTTAACCATATTAACCCTAACCCTAACCATAATTAACCCTAACCCTAACCCTAACCCTAACCTTAACCAGATTTGGATTTCTTACCTAACCCTAACCATATTAACCCTAACCCTAACCGTTGCCTAAACTTAACCCTATTCTAATCCCAATTAGTCCTTGACCTTTTGCCTAAATCCTAACCCTAACCCTAACTCTAACCCTAACCCTAGCCTTTAACCCTAATCCTAATCTTAACTAGATTTGATTTCTTAATCAAACCTAACCCTAACCCTAATCTTACTTTCTAACCCTACTTTTGTATATAGTTTTAATTGTTTAACTCTTTAAAAAAAAAAAAAAAAAAAAAAAAAAAAAAAAAAAAAAAAAAAAAAAAAAAAAAAAAAAAAAAAAAAAAAATTATTATTAATTATTAAAAAAATTAATTATTAATTATTATTATTAACTTTTAATTTTATTTATTCTAATCTAGTAATTTTAAATAAGCAAAACAATTAAATACATACATTTAGTAATTTCATTTAAAACTTGGTTAATATTAAGCCTTATTTTCTTTAAAGCAGGGTGCGGTGTTCCCCCGGCCCCCCTCCCCTTCCGCTTCTCTGTCTCCTGAGAGACTAGAGCAGCGCGGATTGGCCTTGTCATCTGGGCTCCGCCCCCTGCTTCTCCTATAAAGGACCATGCAGCGCTGAGCGCTCTCATTGCGTTCGCAGCTGTTCAACAAGACACACGCCTGTGAACTCGACTCAAACCTATTTTTAGTGCCTTGAACCTGACGAAGACTGGATTACCAGTCGAAACGTTGTTCTGAGGCACTACTTTATTTGACTTTTTAATAATTAAAGACCTTTTTCTTTCCTTTTAATACTTAAATACCTTTTTCTTTCCTTTACAATTAATACCTTTTTCTTTGTTTAAATCAGTTCATTTAATCAGTTCATTTTAATAATCAGTTCATTTATACAATTGGTTCATTAAAATAAAAAATAAATAAAAAATATAAAAAATAAATAAAAAATAAAAAAATAATTTACTTACCTTTTTTCAACTTACCTTTTGTTCTACTTACCTTGGTTTAACCTGTAGTTTGATGATGTCCGATTGGATCTTGGTCCGTCGTGGACGCCAGGACCGACGTACTCGGGGGCAGTTTACGCGGTCCGACTATGAGAGTGACGGAGGGTGGCGTCCCCGCAGCCGTGCGAGAGCCCGAGCCTGGCCTGTCTCTCCCGAGAGGCAGGCCTATAACATTTCTAACCCGCCAGAGCTCCCTCGTGCTGTGGGTTCCCGGGATCCTGGGCCATGGCCCCGTTCCTACGCCTCCGTGGTCCGTGGTGTGGGCTACGGGGGTACGGTGGGGCATGGTGCTGCTCCTCCTTTACCACAACGCCCTCCAAGGCGACGCCATTTCGCGTCTCCCTTCTACCGTGAGGCTCCCACAGATAGGTGGTCACCAGTGAGACGCCTCCCTGCTCCTTTTTTGCACCGTAGGGCTCCTCCACAGCGTGCTCCCATACAGGACCACAGACGGGTTGCCTTTACAGGTGTGCCGTATGTCCGAAATACTTATCAGCCGGCGGACAGGGAGTTGGGTTTACTTATACGTAAGCTTCACTCCCTACTTAAAATACTTCACCACCTGCAAAAAGTTTCCGGGGAGACGGGTGACCCGGAACCCACCATGATTACACGTATGGTGAACAACTTGGCCACCTTTATTAGACCCGCGTTGCCCACTCCCCGTACAATGGATCTCATTTTGGGCAATGCAAAAAACTGGGGTCATACCACGCTCCTCATTTTAAAGGAGCACTATCAAATGCAGGTGGATGTCATTTTGGAGGATCTTTCAAGGGACCGACCCTCTGCTTGGTCTCATGCTTTCACCGTGGCGACTAGATGGGCGAGGAAAAACATTCCGCACATCACGCAGGAGGTGATAGACCAGGCAGAGACTCTTATCAGGGCTAGTGTTGACTCTGGGGAGACAGTCGATAATGCTGCACAGACACATGAGGCCACGCAGGGGTCACCTGGGGACAACAATGTCACAGGGGAGCATGCTGCCACACAGTCACCTGGGGGCAACAATGTTGCACGGGTGCATGCTGCCACACAGGTGTCACCTGTCGATAACAAAGCTATACGGACAGCTCCACATGAGTCTCATAGCCCTTCACAGGTCACACCCATGCCTCCTCGGGAGCAAAGACCTCCACGTAGGGCTCATTTCAGGAGCTCGGTGGTGGTTCCTGCAGAGGAGTTCCGCTGTGAGATAGTACCCATTTCAGACACAGATAGGGTACAGAGTACTGCTCCAGTTCCTCCTCCTTCTCGTGCTCCCTCTCCTCCTTCTCCTCCAAGTACTCCTCTTCAATTGTTTCAAGATGGGGGCTTGGATTTGTCTCCCATTGTGGCTCCTATTCAGCTCCCCCACACCAGCAGTGTCCCCATAGCCCAATTTGAGGCAACGGCAGAGATCCACCAGCCTGTGAGGAGTTTGACTGATGGTGAATTGGGTCCACTGGCTGATGCTGGTCTCTTACACTCCCTCTGTTCCCCTGGCAGAGGAAAACATACAGTTTTGAGACACATTAATACAAACAAGAAAACGGTGGATTGGGGTTTGACTGTCAATAAAAAGGTCCTCATTATCGGGGATTCAAACCTGTCCCGCATACCATCACATAATGTGGAGGACCTTCAGATTGACAGCTTCCCAGGAGCCAACTTCAGACATGCCCAGGCCCTCTTGACTGATGCCATAGTCTTCACCAGGGTGGAAAAGCTGGTACTGGCTTTTGGGCTCAATAGTAGAGGTCAGAAAGCAAGGGAGACCGCCCTAAAGCAGTTGCAGGCAGCGTTGCGCACTGCAAAAAAGAGGTTTCCCTTTGCACAGGTTTGGGTTCCATTGGTGAATTTCTCCACCAGTTTAACCATTCAGGAGAGGACCACTTTGAGATCCCTGAATGAATATGTGGAGAAGCATGTGCCCTTCTTTCCTCTACTCCACAAGGACCTCTTTAAAACGGAGCGTGATAATGTTCACTGGACCAGGGACACGGCTTGTGCCATGTTTAATCATTGGTGCCAGTGTTTAAACTTGTCAGCCCCTTAAGGTCACAGGTCACGGGGCAGAGTGGCCTAACAACATTTAGGCCTCAGAATGTTATTGTATTGGCCAAAAAGACTGTTTTATCTGACATTCAGTTACAAGTACTGGACAGAGGACTCACATTTGTTCCTTCCATTCACAGCACTAAAAATCAAAAACAACAATTACAATTGGACATTCAAAATTACCACAGGAGAATTAAAATAGCTCTCTTCTTTAAAGGACAATCCATCCCACCTAATCAAACTTCATTTGTTACACCTACTGATTGGTCTCCACCCCTTGATAAATTACCACCAGAAGCTAAAGTATTAATTAAAAAGGATTTGAAGGACTTTAATTCCATGTTTAGACGGTGGAGAGAACGGTCCAACTTCTCTCCCGTGGAACATGAGGCCCTCTTGAAACTGATTCAAAATAGACAATTAGTTATCAAACCAGCTGATAAGGGCTGTGCAGTGGTAGTGATGGACAGGGACCAATATGTATGGGAAGGCCTACGTCAATTAAAGGATAGGACCTATTATGTTAAATTAAATGCCCCCATTTTCATTGATACTATTCCTTTGGTACACCAAATTATTGACACACTTCACACAAAACACTATATCACAGACAGACAGAAATTGTTTCTCAAGGGAGATGCCAACCCTAGACCCAGGAGGTTTTACATGCTCCCAAAAATCCATAAAGATCCAGAAAAATGGTCCTTACCTTTCCTTATCCCTCCAGGTCGTCCTATAGTGTCAGACTGTAATAGTGAGACATATCACACAGCTGATTACATTGAATCTTACCTTACTCCTCTTTCCACGCGACACCCCTCCTACATAAAGGACACATACCACTTCATTTCCCTCCTTGATACAGTCACAGTTCCACCACACGCTTTATTCTTTACAATAGATGTGGACTCACTTTATACAAACATAGACATTCAGGCTGGCATTAGGACAATTTCGGACATTTTCCTTAAATACCCCGACCCCAATAGGCCAGACTCTGAACTACTCCAACTATTGGAAATTAACTTGACCAGAAATGACTTTGAATTTGACGGACAATTTTATTTACAGATAAAAGGGACTGCAATGGGCAAAAAATTTGCACCGGCGTATGCCAATATTTTTATGGCAGATTGGGAGGAAAAGGCATTGGAAAAATGTCCTTTAAAACCACTGCTGTACTTACGTTTCTTGGATGACATATTTGGAATTTGGACCTATTCAAAGGAGGACTTTCAAACATTTTTCACAATTTTAAATACCCATGACCCCTCTATTACCCTCAAACACACAGTTTCGCAGGACTCCATTGACTTTTTGGATACTACAATCTACAAAGGACCTCGTTTTCAGAATACACATAAATTGGACATTAAAGTTTTCTTCAAACCCACTGACACACATGCATTACTTTTCAAATCCAGTTTTCACCCCAAACAGATATTTAAAGGTTTAATTAAATCACAATTAATTCGGTTTAAGCGCATTTGCACACAACATTTGGACTTTGTGCATGCGGTTAAGACTCTATTCCAGGCTTTGAGGAAGAGGGGTTATCAAAAATCTTTTTTAAAGGAATGTTTACGCACATTTGAAAATCCTACAGTCAGAAAACAAAACAAAGATGTGATCCCCTTAATTACTACCTTTTCTACAATGGCCAGAAAAATAAACCATACTCTAAAAAATAACTACAAAACACTAATTTTTGAACAAGGCCTTTTGCCCCACCACAGGGTGATTTCAGCTTACAGGAGAAATAATAATTTGAAGGACTATTTGGTGAGGGCCAAACTCAAATCTCTGAATCAAACTGAAACTGCTTAAAATTAACCTTAATCATATTTCACCCCTTGTCTAAACCTAACCTTAACCCTAACTTTAACCAAACTTTAATTTCTTGCCTAAACCTAACCTTAACCGACTTTGACTCATTGTCTTAATCTTACCCCAACCTTAACCCTAACCTTAACCAGATTTGGATTTCTTACCTAAACTTAACCATATTTAACCCTAACCCTAACCCTAACTATATTTAACCCTAACCCTAACCCTAACCTTAACTAGATTTGGATTTTTTACCTAAACTTAACCATATTAACCCTAACCCTAACCATAATTAACCCTAACCCTAACCCTAACCCTAACCTTAACCAGATTTGGATTTCTTACCTAACCCTAACCATATTAACCCTAACCCTAACCGTTGCCTAAACTTAACCCTATTCTAATCCCAATTAGTCCTTGACCTTTTGCCTAAATCCTAACCCTAACCCTAACTCTAACCCTAACCCTAGCCTTTAACCCTAATCCTAATCTTAACTAGATTTGATTTCTTAATCAAACCTAACCCTAACCCTAATCTTACTTTCTAACCCTACTTTTGTATATAGTTTTAATTGTTTAACTCTTTAAAAAAAAAAAAAAAAAAAAAAAAAAAAAAAAAAAAAAAAAAAAAAAAAAAAAAAAAAAAAAAATTATTATTAATTATTAAAAAAATTAATTATTAATTATTATTATTAACTTTTAATTTTATTTATTCTAATCTAGTAATTTTAAATAAGCAAAACAATTAAATACATACATTTAGTAATTTCATTTAAAACTTGGTTAATATTAAGCCTTATTTTCTTTAAAGCAGGGTGCGGTGTTCCCCCGGCCCCCCTCCCCTTCCGCTTCTCTGTCTCCTGAGAGACTAGAGCAGCGCGGATTGGCCTTGTCATCTGGGCTCCGCCCCCTGCTTCTCCTATAAAGGACCATGCAGCGCTGAGCGCTCTCATTGCGTTCGCAGCTGTTCAACAAGACACACGCCTGTGAACTCGACTCAAACCTATTTTTAGTGCCTTGAACCTGACGAAGACTGGATTACCAGTCGAAACGTTGTTCTGAGGCACTACTTTATTTGACTTTTTAATAATTAAAGACCTTTTTCTTTCCTTTTAATACTTAAATACCTTTTTCTTTCCTTTACAATTAATACCTTTTTCTTTGTTTAAATCAGTTCATTTAATCAGTTCATTTTAATAATCAGTTCATTTATACAATTGGTTCATTAAAATAAAAAATAAATAAAAAATATAAAAAATAAATAAAAAATAAAAAAATAATTTACTTACCTTTTTTCAACTTACCTTTTGTTCTACTTACCTTGGTTTAACCTGTAGTTTGATGATGTCCGATTGGATCTTGGTCCGTCGTGGACGCCAGGACCGACGTACTCGGGGGCAGTTTACGCGGTCCGACTATGAGAGTGACGGAGGGTGGCGTCCCCGCAGCCGTGCGAGAGCCCGAGCCTGGCCTGTCTCTCCCGAGAGGCAGGCCTATAACATTTCTAACCCGCCAGAGCTCCCTCGTGCTGTGGGTTCCCGGGATCCCGGGCCATGGCCCCGTTCCTACGCCTCCGTGGTCCGTGGTGTGGGCTACGGGGGTACGGTGGGGCATGGTGCTGCTCCTCCTTTACCACAACGCCCTCCAAGGCGACGCCATTTCGCGTCTCCCTTCTACCGTGAGGCTCCCACAGATAGGTGGTCACCAGTGAGACGCCTCCCTGCTCCTTTTTTGCACCGTAGGGCTCCTCCACAGCGTGCTCCCATACAGGACCACAGACGGGTTGCCTTTACAGGTGTGCCGTATGTCCGAAATACTTATCAGCCGGCGGACAGGGAGTTGGGTTTACTTATACGTAAGCTTCACTCCCTACTTAAAATACTTCACCACCTGCAAAAAGTTTCCGGGGAGACGGGTGACCCGGAACCCACCATGATTACACGTATGGTGAACAACTTGGCCACCTTTATTAGACCCGCGTTGCCCACTCCCCGTACAATGGATCTCATTTTGGGCAATGCAAAAAACTGGGGTCATACCACGCTCCTCATTTTAAAGGAGCACTATCAAATGCAGGTGGATGTCATTTTGGAGGATCTTTCAAGGGACCGACCCTCTGCTTGGTCTCATGCTTTCACCGTGGCGACTAGATGGGCGAGGAAAAACATTCCGCACATCACGCAGGAGGTGATAGACCAGGCAGAGACTCTTATCAGGGCTAGTGTTGACTCTGGGGAGACAGTCGATAATGCTGCACAGACACATGAGGCCACGCAGGGGTCACCTGGGGACAACAATGTCACAGGGGAGCATGCTGCCACACAGTCACCTGGGGGCAACAATGTTGCACGGGTGCATGCTGCCACACAGGTGTCACCTGTCGATAACAAAGCTATACGGACAGCTCCACATGAGTCTCATAGCCCTTCACAGGTCACACCCATGCCTCCTCGGGAGCAAAGACCTCCACGTAGGGCTCATTTCAGGAGCTCGGTGGTGGTTCCTGCAGAGGAGTTCCGCTGTGAGATAGTACCCATTTCAGACACAGATAGGGTACAGAGTACTGCTCCAGTTCCTCCTCCTTCTCGTGCTCCCTCTCCTCCTTCTCCTCCAAGTACTCCTCTTCAATTGTTTCAAGATGGGGGCTTGGATTTGTCTCCCATTGTGGCTCCTATTCAGCTCCCCCACACCAGCAGTGTCCCCATAGCCCAATTTGAGGCAACGGCAGAGATCCACCAGCCTGTGAGGAGTTTGACTGATGGTGAATTGGGTCCACTGGCTGATGCTGGTCTCTTACACTCCCTCTGTTCCCCTGGCAGAGGAAAACATACAGTTTTGAGACACATTAATACAAACAAGAAAACGGTGGATTGGGGTTTGACTGTCAATAAAAAGGTCCTCATTATCGGGGATTCAAACCTGTCCCGCATACCATCACATAATGTGGAGGACCTTCAGATTGACAGCTTCCCAGGAGCCAACTTCAGACATGCCCAGGCCCTCTTGACTGATGCCATAGTCTTCACCAGGGTGGAAAAGCTGGTACTGGCTTTTGGGCTCAATAGTAGAGGTCAGAAAGCAAGGGAGACCGCCCTAAAGCAGTTGCAGGCAGCGTTGCGCACTGCAAAAAAGAGGTTTCCCTTTGCACAGGTTTGGGTTCCATTGGTGAACTTCTCCACCAGTTTAACCATTCAGGAGAGGACCACTTTGAGATCCCTGAATGAATATGTGGAGAAGCATGTGCCCTTCTTTCCTCTACTCCACAAGGACCTCTTTAAAACGGAGCGTGATAATGTTCACTGGACCAGGGACACGGCTTGTGCCATGTTTAATCATTGGTGCCAGTGTTTAAACTTGTCAGCCCCTTAAGGTCACAGGTCACGGGGCAGAGTGGCCTAACAACATTTAGGCCTCAGAATGTTATTGTATTGGCCAAAAAGACTGTTTTATCTGACATTCAGTTACAAGTACTGGACAGAGGACTCACATTTGTTCCTTCCATTCACAGCACTAAAAATCAAAAACAACAATTACAATTGGACATTCAAAATTACCACAGGAGAATTAAAATAGCTCTCTTCTTTAAAGGACAATCCATCCCACCTAATCAAACTTCATTTGTTACACCTACTGATTGGTCTCCACCCCTTGATAAATTACCACCAGAAGCTAAAGTATTAATTAAAAAGGATTTGAAGGACTTTAATTCCATGTTTAGACGGTGGAGAGAACGGTCCAACTTCTCTCCCGTGGAACATGAGGCCCTCTTGAAACTGATTCAAAATAGACAATTAGTTATCAAACCAGCTGATAAGGGCTGTGCAGTGGTAGTGATGGACAGGGACCAATATGTATGGGAAGGCCTACGTCAATTAAAGGATAGGACCTATTATGTTAAATTAAATGCCCCCATTTTCATTGATACTATTCCTTTGGTACACCAAATTATTGACACACTTCACACAAAACACTATATCACAGACAGACAGAAATTGTTTCTCAAGGGAGATGCCAACCCTAGACCCAGGAGGTTTTACATGCTCCCAAAAATCCATAAAGATCCAGAAAAATGGTCCTTACCTTTCCTTATCCCTCCAGGTCGTCCTATAGTGTCAGACTGTAATAGTGAGACATATCACACAGCTGATTACATTGAATCTTACCTTACTCCTCTTTCCACGCGACACCCCTCCTACATAAAGGACACATACCACTTCATTTCCCTCCTTGATACAGTCACAGTTCCACCACACGCTTTATTCTTTACAATAGATGTGGACTCACTTTATACAAACATAGACATTCAGGCTGGCATTAGGACAATTTCGGACATTTTCCTTAAATACCCCGACCCCAATAGGCCAGACTCTGAACTACTCCAACTATTGGAAATTAACTTGACCAGAAATGACTTTGAATTTGACGGACAATTTTATTTACAGATAAAAGGGACTGCAATGGGCAAAAAATTTGCACCGGCGTATGCCAATATTTTTATGGCAGATTGGGAGGAAAAGGCATTGGAAAAATGTCCTTTAAAACCACTGCTGTACTTACGTTTCTTGGATGACATATTTGGAATTTGGACCTATTCAAAGGAGGACTTTCAAACATTTTTCACAATTTTAAATACCCATGACCCCTCTATTACCCTCAAACACACAGTTTCGCAGGACTCCATTGACTTTTTGGATACTACAATCTACAAAGGACCTCGTTTTCAGAATACACATAAATTGGACATTAAAGTTTTCTTCAAACCCACTGACACACATGCATTACTTTTCAAATCCAGTTTTCACCCCAAACAGATATTTAAAGGTTTAATTAAATCACAATTAATTCGGTTTAAGCGCATTTGCACACAACATTTGGACTTTGTGCATGCGGTTAAGACTCTATTCCAGGCTTTGAGGAAGAGGGGTTATCAAAAATCTTTTTTAAAGGAATGTTTACGCACATTTGAAAATCCTACAGTCAGAAAACAAAACAAAGATGTGATCCCCTTAATTACTACCTTTTCTACAATGGCCAGAAAAATAAACCATACTCTAAAAAATAACTACAAAACACTAATTTTTGAACAAGGCCTTTTGCCCCACCACAGGGTGATTTCAGCTTACAGGAGAAATAATAATTTGAAGGACTATTTGGTGAGGGCCAAACTCAAATCTCTGAATCAAACTGAAACTGCTTAAAATTAACCTTAATCATATTTCACCCCTTGTCTAAACCTAACCTTAACCCTAACTTTAACCAAACTTTAATTTCTTGCCTAAACCTAACCTTAACCGACTTTGACTCATTGTCTTAATCTTACCCCAACCTTAACCCTAACCTTAACCAGATTTGGATTTCTTACCTAAACTTAACCATATTTAACCCTAACCCTAACCCTAACTATATTTAACCCTAACCCTAACCCTAACCTTAACTAGATTTGGATTTTTTACCTAAACTTAACCATATTAACCCTAACCCTAACCATAATTAACCCTAACCCTAACCCTAACCCTAACCTTAACCAGATTTGGATTTCTTACCTAACCCTAACCATATTAACCCTAACCCTAACCGTTGCCTAAACTTAACCCTATTCTAATCCCAATTAGTCCTTGACCTTTTGCCTAAATCCTAACCCTAACCCTAACTCTAACCCTAACCCTAGCCTTTAACCCTAATCCTAATCTTAACTAGATTTGATTTCTTAATCAAACCTAACCCTAACCCTAATCTTACTTTCTAACCCTACTTTTGTATATAGTTTTAATTGTTTAACTCTTTAAAAAA
This sequence comes from Taenioides sp. WSHXM2023, assembly GCA_029959045.1. Taxonomy (NCBI): domain Eukaryota; kingdom Metazoa; phylum Chordata; class Actinopteri; order Gobiiformes; family Gobiidae; genus Taenioides; species Taenioides sp. WSHXM2023. Next base: position 52,443 of record CM057091.1, read on the forward strand.
AAAAAAAAAAAAAAAAAAAAAAAAAAAAAAAAAAAAAAAAAAAAAAAAAAAAAAAAATTATTATTAATTATTAAAAAAATTAATTATTAATTATTATTATTAACTTTTAATTTTATTTATTCTAATCTAGTAATTTTAAATAAGCAAAACAATTAAATACATACATTTAGTAATTTCATTTAAAACTTGGTTAATATTAAGCCTTATTTTCTTTAAAGCAGGGTGCGGTGTTCCCCCGGCCCCCCTCCCCTTCCGCTTCTCTGTCTCCTGAGAGACTAGAGCAGCGCGGATTGGCCTTGTCATCTGGGCTCCGCCCCCTGCTTCTCCTATAAAGGACCATGCAGCGCTGAGCGCTCTCATTGCGTTCGCAGCTGTTCAACAAGACACACGCCTGTGAACTCGACTCAAACCTATTTTTAGTGCCTTGAACCTGACGAAGACTGGATTACCAGTCGAAACGTTGTTCTGAGGCACTACTTTATTTGACTTTTTAATAATTAAAGACCTTTTTCTTTCCTTTTAATACTTAAATACCTTTTTCTTTCCTTTACAATTAATACCTTTTTCTTTGTTTAAATCAGTTCATTTAATCAGTTCATTTTAATAATCAGTTCATTTATACAATTGGTTCATTAAAATAAAAAATAAATAAAAAATATAAAAAATAAATAAAAAATAAAAAAATAATTTACTTACCTTTTTTCAACTTACCTTTTGTTCTACTTACCTTGGTTTAACCTGTAGTTTGATGATGTCCGATTGGATCTTGGTCCGTCGTGGACGCCAGGACCGACGTACTCGGGGGCAGTTTACGCGGTCCGACTATGAGAGTGACGGAGGGTGGCGTCCCCGCAGCCGTGCGAGAGCCCGAGCCTGGCCTGTCTCTCCCGAGAGGCAGGCCTATAACATTTCTAACCCGCCAGAGCTCCCTCGTGCTGTGGGTTCCCGGGATCCCGGGCCATGGCCCCGTTCCTACGCCTCCGTGGTCCGTGGTGTGGGCTACGGGGGTACGGTGGGGCATGGTGCTGCTCCTCCTTTACCACAACGCCCTCCAAGGCGACGCCATTTCGCGTCTCCCTTCTACCGTGAGGCTCCCACAGATAGGTGGTCACCAGTGAGACGCCTCCCTGCTCCTTTTTTGCACCGTAGGGCTCCTCCACAGCGTGCTCCCATACAGGACCACAGACGGGTTGCCTTTACAGGTGTGCCGTATGTCCGAAATACTTATCAGCCGGCGGACAGGGAGTTGGGTTTACTTATACGTAAGCTTCACTCCCTACTTAAAATACTTCACCACCTGCAAAAAGTTTCCGGGGAGACGGGTGACCCGGAACCCACCATGATTACACGTATGGTGAACAACTTGGCCACCTTTATTAGACCCGCGTTGCCCACTCCCCGTACAATGGATCTCATTTTGGGCAATGCAAAAAACTGGGGTCATACCACGCTCCTCATTTTAAAGGAGCACTATCAAATGCAGGTGGATGTCATTTTGGAGGATCTTTCAAGGGACCGACCCTCTGCTTGGTCTCATGCTTTCACCGTGGCGACTAGATGGGCGAGGAAAAACATTCCGCACATCACGCAGGAGGTGATAGACCAGGCAGAGACTCTTATCAGGGCTAGTGTTGACTCTGGGGAGACAGTCGATAATGCTGCACAGACACATGAGGCCACGCAGGGGTCACCTGGGGACAACAATGTCACAGGGGAGCATGCTGCCACACAGTCACCTGGGGGCAACAATGTTGCACGGGTGCATGCTGCCACACAGGTGTCACCTGTCGATAACAAAGCTATACGGACAGCTCCACATGAGTCTCATAGCCCTTCACAGGTCACACCCATGCCTCCTCGGGAGCAAAGACCTCCACGTAGGGCTCATTTCAGGAGCTCGGTGGTGGTTCCTGCAGAGGAGTTCCGCTGTGAGATAGTACCCATTTCAGACACAGATAGGGTACAGAGTACTGCTCCAGTTCCTCCTCCTTCTCGTGCTCCCTCTCCTCCTTCTCCTCCAAGTACTCCTCTTCAATTGTTTCAAGATGGGGGCTTGGATTTGTCTCCCATTGTGGCTCCTATTCAGCTCCCCCACACCAGCAGTGTCCCCATAGCCCAATTTGAGGCAACGGCAGAGATCCACCAGCCTGTGAGGAGTTTGACTGATGGTGAATTGGGTCCACTGGCTGATGCTGGTCTCTTACACTCCCTCTGTTCCCCTGGCAGAGGAAAACATACAGTTTTGAGACACATTAATACAAACAAGAAAACGGTGGATTGGGGTTTGACTGTCAATAAAAAGGTCCTCATTATCGGGGATTCAAACCTGTCCCGCATACCATCACATAATGTGGAGGACCTTCAGATTGACAGCTTCCCAGGAGCCAACTTCAGACATGCCCAGGCCCTCTTGACTGATGCCATAGTCTTCACCAGGGTGGAAAAGCTGGTACTGGCTTTTGGGCTCAATAGTAGAGGTCAGAAAGCAAGGGAGACCGCCCTAAAGCAGTTGCAGGCAGCGTTGCGCACTGCAAAAAAGAGGTTTCCCTTTGCACAGGTTTGGGTTCCATTGGTGAACTTCTCCACCAGTTTAACCATTCAGGAGAGGACCACTTTGAGATCCCTGAATGAATATGTGGAGAAGCATGTGCCCTTCTTTCCTCTACTCCACAAGGACCTCTTTAAAACGGAGCGTGATAATGTTCACTGGACCAGGGACACGGCTTGTGCCATGTTTAATCATTGGTGCCAGTGTTTAAACTTGTCAGCCCCTTAAGGTCACAGGTCACGGGGCAGAGTGGCCTAACAACATTTAGGCCTCAGAATGTTATTGTATTGGCCAAAAGACTGACATTAATCTGACATTCAGTTACAAGTACTGACATAGTACCATTCCATTCACAGCACTAAAAATCAAAAACAACAATACAATTGGACAATTCAAAATTACCACAGGAGAATTAAAATAGCTCTCTTCTTTAAAGGACAATCCATCCCACCTAATCAAACTTCATTTGTTACACCTACTGATTGGTCTCCACCCCTTGATAAATTACCACCAGAAGCTAAAGTATTAATTAAAAAGGATTTGAAGGACTTTAATTCCATGTTTAGACGGTGGAGAGAACGGTCCAACTTCTCTCCCGTGGAACATGAGGCCCTCTTGAAACTGATTCAAAATAGACAATTAGTTATCAAACCAGCTGATAAGGGCTGTGCAGTGGTAGTGATGGACAGGGACCAATATGTATGGGAAGGCCTACGTCAATTAAAGGATAGGACCTATTATGTTAAATTAAATGCCCCCATTTTCATTGATACTATTCCTTTGGTACACCAAATTATTGACACACTTCACACAAAACACTATATCACAGACAGACAGAAATTGTTTCTCAAGGGAGATGCCAACCCTAGACCCAGGAGGTTTTACATGCTCCCAAAAATCCATAAAGATCCAGAAAAATGGTCCTTACCTTTCCTTATCCCTCCAGGTCGTCCTATAGTGTCAGACTGTAATAGTGAGACATATCACACAGCTGATTACATTGAATCTTACCTTACTCCTCTTTCCACGCGACACCCCTCCTACATAAAGGACACATACCACTTCATTTCCCTCCTTGATACAGTCACAGTTCCACCACACGCTTTATTCTTTACAATAGATGTGGACTCACTTTATACAAACATAGACATTCAGGCTGGCATTAGGACAATTTCGGACATTTTCCTTAAATACCCCGACCCCAATAGGCCAGACTCTGAACTACTCCAACTATTGGAAATTAACTTGACCAGAAATGACTTTGAATTTGACGGACAATTTTATTTACAGATAAAAGGGACTGCAATGGGCAAAAAATTTGCACCGGCGTATGCCAATATTTTTATGGCAGATTGGGAGGAAAAGGCATTGGAAAAATGTCCTTTAAAACCACTGCTGTACTTACGTTTCTTGGATGACATATTTGGAATTTGGACCTATTCAAAGGAGGACTTTCAAACATTTTTCACAATTTTAAATACCCATGACCCCTCTATTACCCTCAAACACACAGTTTCGCAGGACTCCATTGACTTTTTGGATACTACAATCTACAAAGGACCTCGTTTTCAGAATACACATAAATTGGACATTAAAGTTTTCTTCAAACCCACTGACACACATGCATTACTTTTCAAATCCAGTTTTCACCCCAAACAGATATTTAAAGGTTTAATTAAATCACAATTAATTCGGTTTAAGCGCATTTGCACACAACATTTGGACTTTGTGCATGCGGTTAAGACTCTATTCCAGGCTTTGAGGAAGAGGGGTTATCAAAAATCTTTTTTAAAGGAATGTTTACGCACATTTGAAAATCCTACAGTCAGAAAACAAAACAAAGATGTGATCCCCTTAATTACTACCTTTTCTACAATGGCCAGAAAAATAAACCATACTCTAAAAAATAACTACAAAACACTAATTTTTGAACAAGGCCTTTTGCCCCACCACAGGGTGATTTCAGCTTACAGGAGAAATAATAATTTGAAGGACTATTTGGTGAGGGCCAAACTCAAATCTCTGAATCAAACTGAAACTGCTTAAAATTAACCTTAATCATATTTCACCCCTTGTCTAAACCTAACCTTAACCCTAACTTTAACCAAACTTTAATTTCTTGCCTAAACCTAACCTTAACCGACTTTGACTCATTGTCTTAATCTTACCCCAACCTTAACCCTAACCTTAACCAGATTTGGATTTCTTACCTAAACTTAACCATATTTAACCCTAACCCTAACCCTAACTATATTTAACCCTAACCCTAACCCTAACCTTAACTAGATTTGGATTTTTTACCTAAACTTAACCATATTAACCCTAACCCTAACCATAATTAACCCTAACCCTAACCCTAACCCTAACCTTAACCAGATTTGGATTTCTTACCTAACCCTAACCATATTAACCCTAACCCTAACCGTTGCCTAAACTTAACCCTATTCTAATCCCAATTAGTCCTTGACCTTTTGCCTAAATCCTAACCCTAACCCTAACTCTAACCCTAACCCTAGCCTTTAACCCTAATCCTAATCTTAACTAGATTTGATTTCTTAATCAAACCTAACCCTAACCCTAATCTTACTTTCTAACCCTACTTTTGTATATAGTTTTAATTGTTTAACTCTTTAAAAAAAAAAAAAAAAAAAAAAAAAAAAAAAAAAAAAAAAAAAAAAAAAAAAAAAAAAAAAAAAAATTATTATTAATTATTAAAAAAATTAATTATTAATTATTATTATTAACTTTTAATTTTATTTATTCTAATCTAGTAATTTTAAATAAGCAAAACAATTAAATACATACATTTAGTAATTTCATTTAAAACTTGGTTAATATTAAGCCTTATTTTCTTTAAAGCAGGGTGCGGTGTTCCCCCGGCCCCCCTCCCCTTCCGCTTCTCTGTCTCCTGAGAGACTAGAGCAGCGCGGATTGGCCTTGTCATCTGGGCTCCGCCCCCTGCTTCTCCTATAAAGGACCATGCAGCGCTGAGCGCTCTCATTGCGTTCGCAGCTGTTCAACAAGACACACGCCTGTGAACTCGACTCAAACCTATTTTTAGTGCCTTGAACCTGACGAAGACTGGATTACCAGTCGAAACGTTGTTCTGAGGCACTACTTTATTTGACTTTTTAATAATTAAAGACCTTTTTCTTTCCTTTTAATACTTAAATACCTTTTTCTTTCCTTTACAATTAATACCTTTTTCTTTGTTTAAATCAGTTCATTTAATCAGTTCATTTTAATAATCAGTTCATTTATACAATTGGTTCATTAAAATAAAAAATAAATAAAAAATATAAAAAATAAATAAAAAATAAAAAAATAATTTACTTACCTTTTTTCAACTTACCTTTTGTTCTACTTACCTTGGTTTAACCTGTAGTTTGATGATGTCCGATTGGATCTTGGTCCGTCGTGGACGCCAGGACCGACGTACTCGGGGGCAGTTTACGCGGTCCGACTATGAGAGTGACGGAGGGTGGCGTCCCCGCAGCCGTGCGAGAGCCCGAGCCTGGCCTGTCTCTCCCGAGAGGCAGGCCTATAACATTTCTAACCCGCCAGAGCTCCCTCGTGCTGTGGGTTCCCGGGATCCCGGGCCATGGCCCCGTTCCTACGCCTCCGTGGTCCGTGGTGTGGGCTACGGGGGTACGGTGGGGCATGGTGCTGCTCCTCCTTTACCACAACGCCCTCCAAGGCGACGCCATTTCGCGTCTCCCTTCTACCGTGAGGCTCCCACAGATAGGTGGTCACCAGTGAGACGCCTCCCTGCTCCTTTTTTGCACCGTAGGGCTCCTCCACAGCGTGCTCCCATACAGGACCACAGACGGGTTGCCTTTACAGGTGTGCCGTATGTCCGAAATACTTATCAGCCGGCGGACAGGGAGTTGGGTTTACTTATACGTAAGCTTCACTCCCTACTTAAAATACTTCACCACCTGCAAAAAGTTTCCGGGGAGACGGGTGACCCGGAACCCACCATGATTACACGTATGGTGAACAACTTGGCCACCTTTATTAGACCCGCGTTGCCCACTCCCCGTACAATGGATCTCATTTTGGGCAATGCAAAAAACTGGGGTCATACCACGCTCCTCATTTTAAAGGAGCACTATCAAATGCAGGTGGATGTCATTTTGGAGGATCTTTCAAGGGACCGACCCTCTGCTTGGTCTCATGCTTTCACCGTGGCGACTAGATGGGCGAGGAAAAACATTCCGCACATCACGCAGGAGGTGATAGACCAGGCAGAGACTCTTATCAGGGCTAGTGTTGACTCTGGGGAGACAGTCGATAATGCTGCACAGACACATGAGGCCACGCAGGGGTCACCTGGGGACAACAATGTCACAGGGGAGCATGCTGCCACACAGTCACCTGGGGGCAACAATGTTGCACGGGTGCATGCTGCCACACAGGTGTCACCTGTCGATAACAAAGCTATACGGACAGCTCCACATGAGTCTCATAGCCCTTCACAGGTCACACCCATGCCTCCTCGGGAGCAAAGACCTCCACGTAGGGCTCATTTCAGGAGCTCGGTGGTGGTTCCTGCAGAGGAGTTCCGCTGTGAGATAGTACCCATTTCAGACACAGATAGGGTACAGAGTACTGCTCCAGTTCCTCCTCCTTCTCGTGCTCCCTCTCCTCCTTCTCCTCCAAGTACTCCTCTTCAATTGTTTCAAGATGGGGGCTTGGATTTGTCTCCCATTGTGGCTCCTATTCAGCTCCCCCACACCAGCAGTGTCCCCATAGCCCAATTTGAGGCAACGGCAGAGATCCACCAGCCTGTGAGGAGTTTGACTGATGGTGAATTGGGTCCACTGGCTGATGCTGGTCTCTTACACTCCCTCTGTTCCCCTGGCAGAGGAAAACATACAGTTTTGAGACACATTAATACAAACAAGAAAACGGTGGATTGGGGTTTGACTGTCAATAAAAAGGTCCTCATTATCGGGGATTCAAACCTGTCCCGCATACCATCACATAATGTGGAGGACCTTCAGATTGACAGCTTCCCAGGAGCCAACTTCAGACATGCCCAGGCCCTCTTGACTGATGCCATAGTCTTCACCAGGGTGGAAAAGCTGGTACTGGCTTTTGGGCTCAATAGTAGAGGTCAGAAAGCAAGGGAGACCGCCCTAAAGCAGTTGCAGGCAGCGTTGCGCACTGCAAAAAAGAGGTTTCCCTTTGCACAGGTTTGGGTTCCATTGGTGAACTTCTCCACCAGTTTAACCATTCAGGAGAGGACCACTTTGAGATCCCTGAATGAATATGTGGAGAAGCATGTGCCCTTCTTTCCTCTACTCCACAAGGACCTCTTTAAAACGGAGCGTGATAATGTTCACTGGACCAGGGACACGGCTTGTGCCATGTTTAATCATTGGTGCCAGTGTTTAAACTTGTCAGCCCCTTAAGGTCACAGGTCACGGGGCAGAGTGGCCTAACAACATTTAGGCCTCAGAATGTTATTGTATTGGCCAAAAAGACTGTTTTATCTGACATTCAGTTACAAGTACTGGACAGAGGACTCACATTTGTTCCTTCCATTCACAGCACTAAAAATCAAAAACAACAATTACAATTGGACATTCAAAATTACCACAGGAGAATTAAAATAGCTCTCTTCTTTAAAGGACAATCCATCCCACCTAATCAAACTTCATTTGTTACACCTACTGATTGGTCTCCACCCCTTGATAAATTACCACCAGAAGCTAAAGTATTAATTAAAAAGGATTTGAAGGACTTTAATTCCATGTTTAGACGGTGGAGAGAACGGTCCAACTTCTCTCCCGTGGAACATGAGGCCCTCTTGAAACTGATTCAAAATAGACAATTAGTTATCAAACCAGCTGATAAGGGCTGTGCAGTGGTAGTGATGGACAGGGACCAATATGTATGGGAAGGCCTACGTCAATTAAAGGATAGGACCTATTATGTTAAATTAAATGCCCCCATTTTCATTGATACTATTCCTTTGGTACACCAAATTATTGACACACTTCACACAAAACACTATATCACAGACAGACAGAAATTGTTTCTCAAGGGAGATGCCAACCCTAGACCCAGGAGGTTTTACATGCTCCCAAAAATCCATAAAGATCCAGAAAAATGGTCCTTACCTTTCCTTATCCCTCCAGGTCGTCCTATAGTGTCAGACTGTAATAGTGAGACATATCACACAGCTGATTACATTGAATCTTACCTTACTCCTCTTTCCACGCGACACCCCTCCTACATAAAGGACACATACCACTTCATTTCCCTCCTTGATACAGTCACAGTTCCACCACACGCTTTATTCTTTACAATAGATGTGGACTCACTTTATACAAACATAGACATTCAGGCTGGCATTAGGACAATTTCGGACATTTTCCTTAAATACCCCGACCCCAATAGGCCAGACTCTGAACTACTCCAACTATTGGAAATTAACTTGACCAGAAATGACTTTGAATTTGACGGACAATTTTATTTACAGATAAAAGGGACTGCAATGGGCAAAAAATTTGCACCGGCGTATGCCAATATTTTTATGGCAGATTGGGAGGAAAAGGCATTGGAAAAATGTCCTTTAAAACCACTGCTGTACTTACGTTTCTTGGATGACATATTTGGAATTTGGACCTATTCAAAGGAGGACTTTCAAACATTTTTCACAATTTTAAATACCCATGACCCCTCTATTACCCTCAAACACACAGTTTCGCAGGACTCCATTGACTTTTTGGATACTACAATCTACAAAGGACCTCGTTTTCAGAATACACATAAATTGGACATTAAAGTTTTCTTCAAACCCACTGACACACATGCATTACTTTTCAAATCCAGTTTTCACCCCAAACAGATATTTAAAGGTTTAATTAAATCACAATTAATTCGGTTTAAGCGCATTTGCACACAACATTTGGACTTTGTGCATGCGGTTAAGACTCTATTCCAGGCTTTGAGGAAGAGGGGTTATCAAAAATCTTTTTTAAAGGAATGTTTACGCACATTTGAAAATCCTACAGTCAGAAAACAAAACAAAGATGTGATCCCCTTAATTACTACCTTTTCTACAATGGCCAGAAAAATAAACCATACTCTAAAAAATAACTACAAAACACTAATTTTTGAACAAGGCCTTTTGCCCCACCACAGGGTGATTTCAGCTTACAGGAGAAATAATAATTTGAAGGACTATTTGGTGAGGGCCAAACTCAAATCTCTGAATCAAACTGAAACTGCTTAAAATTAACCTTAATCATATTTCACCCCTTGTCTAAACCTAACCTTAACCCTAACTTTAACCAAACTTTAATTTCTTGCCTAAACCTAACCTTAACCGACTTTGACTCATTGTCTTAATCTTACCCCAACCTTAACCCTAACCTTAACCAGATTTGGATTTCTTACCTAAACTTAACCATATTTAACCCTAACCCTAACCCTAACTATATTTAACCCTAACCCTAACCCTAACCTTAACTAGATTTGGATTTTTTACCTAAACTTAACCATATTAACCCTAACCCTAACCATAATTAACCCTAACCCTAACCCTAACCCTAACCTTAACCAGATTTGGATTTCTTACCTAACCCTAACCATATTAACCCTAACCCTAACCGTTGCCTAAACTTAACCCTATTCTAATCCCAATTAGTCCTTGACCTTTTGCCTAAATCCTAACCCTAACCCTAACTCTAACCCTAACCCTAGCCTTTAACCCTAATCCTAATCTTAACTAGATTTGATTTCTTAATCAAACCTAACCCTAACCCTAATCTTACTTTCTAACCCTACTTTTGTATATAGTTTTAATTGTTTAACTCTTTAAAAAAAAAAAAAAAAAAAAAAAAAAAAAAAAAAAAAAAAAAAAAAAAAAAAAAAAAAAAATTATTATTAATTATTAAAAAAATTAATTATTAATTATTATTATTAACTTTTAATTTTATTTATTCTAATCTAGTAATTTTAAATAAGCAAAACAATTAAATACATACATTTAGTAATTTCATTTAAAACTTGGTTAATATTAAGCCTTATTTTCTTTAAAGCAGGGTGCGGTGTTCCCCCGGCCCCCCTCCCCTTCCGCTTCTCTGTCTCCTGAGAGACTAGAGCAGCGCGGATTGGCCTTGTCATCTGGGCTCCGCCCCCTGCTTCTCCTATAAAGGACCATGCAGCGCTGAGCGCTCTCATTGCGTTCGCAGCTGTTCAACAAGACACACGCCTGTGAACTCGACTCAAACCTATTTTTAGTGCCTTGAACCTGACGAAGACTGGATTACCAGTCGAAACGTTGTTCTGAGGCACTACTTTATTTGACTTTTTAATAATTAAAGACCTTTTTCTTTCCTTTTAATACTTAAATACCTTTTTCTTTCCTTTACAATTAATACCTTTTTCTTTGTTTAAATCAGTTCATTTAATCAGTTCATTTTAATAATCAGTTCATTTATACAATTGGTTCATTAAAATAAAAAATAAATAAAAAATATAAAAAATAAATAAAAAATAAAAAAATAATTTACTTACCTTTTTTCAACTTACCTTTTGTTCTACTTACCTTGGTTTAACCTGTAGTTTGATGATGTCCGATTGGATCTTGGTCCGTCGTGGACGCCAGGACCGACGTACTCGGGGGCAGTTTACGCGGTCCGACTATGAGAGTGACGGAGGGTGGCGTCCCCGCAGCCGTGCGAGAGCCCGAGCCTGGCCTGTCTCTCCCGAGAGGCAGGCCTATAACATTTCTAACCCGCCAGAGCTCCCTCGTGCTGTGGGTTCCCGGGATCCCGGGCCATGGCCCCGTTCCTACGCCTCCGTGGTCCGTGGTGTGGGCTACGGGGGTACGGTGGGGCATGGTGCTGCTCCTCCTTTACCACAACGCCCTCCAAGGCGACGCCATTTCGCGTCTCCCTTCTACCGTGAGGCTCCCACAGATAGGTGGTCACCAGTGAGACGCCTCCCTGCTCCTTTTTTGCACCGTAGGGCTCCTCCACAGCGTGCTCCCATACAGGACCACAGACGGGTTGCCTTTACAGGTGTGCCGTATGTCCGAAATACTTATCAGCCGGCGGACAGGGAGTTGGGTTTACTTATACGTAAGCTTCACTCCCTACTTAAAATACTTCACCACCTGCAAAAAGTTTCCGGGGAGACGGGTGACCCGGAACCCACCATGATTACACGTATGGTGAACAACTTGGCCACCTTTATTAGACCCGCGTTGCCCACTCCCCGTACAATGGATCTCATTTTGGGCAATGCAAAAAACTGGGGTCATACCACGCTCCTCATTTTAAAGGAGCACTATCAAATGCAGGTGGATGTCATTTTGGAGGATCTTTCAAGGGACCGACCCTCTGCTTGGTCTCATGCTTTCACCGTGGCGACTAGATGGGCGAGGAAAAACATTCCGCACATCACGCAGGAGGTGATAGACCAGGCAGAGACTCTTATCAGGGCTAGTGTTGACTCTGGGGAGACAGTCGATAATGCTGCACAGACACATGAGGCCACGCAGGGGTCACCTGGGGACAACAATGTCACAGGGGAGCATGCTGCCACACAGTCACCTGGGGGCAACAATGTTGCACGGGTGCATGCTGCCACACAGGTGTCACCTGTCGATAACAAAGCTATACGGACAGCTCCACATGAGTCTCATAGCCCTTCACAGGTCACACCCATGCCTCCTCGGGAGCAAAGACCTCCACGTAGGGCTCATTTCAGGAGCTCGGTGGTGGTTCCTGCAGAGGAGTTCCGCTGTGAGATAGTACCCATTTCAGACACAGATAGGGTACAGAGTACTGCTCCAGTTCCTCCTCCTTCTCGTGCTCCCTCTCCTCCTTCTCCTCCAAGTACTCCTCTTCAATTGTTTCAAGATGGGGGCTTGGATTTGTCTCCCATTGTGGCTCCTATTCAGCTCCCCCACACCAGCAGTGTCCCCATAGCCCAATTTGAGGCAACGGCAGAGATCCACCAGCCTGTGAGGAGTTTGACTGATGGTGAATTGGGTCCACTGGCTGATGCTGGTCTCTTACACTCCCTCTGTTCCCCTGGCAGAGGAAAACATACAGTTTTGAGACACATTAATACAAACAAGAAAACGGTGGATTGGGGTTTGACTGTCAATAAAAAGGTCCTCATTATCGGGGATTCAAACCTGTCCCGCATACCATCACATAATGTGGAGGACCTTCAGATTGACAGCTTCCCAGGAGCCAACTTCAGACATGCCCAGGCCCTCTTGACTGATGCCATAGTCTTCACCAGGGTGGAAAAGCTGGTACTGGCTTTTGGGCTCAATAGTAGAGGTCAGAAAGCAAGGGAGACCGCCCTAAAGCAGTTGCAGGCAGCGTTGCGCACTGCAAAAAAGAGGTTTCCCTTTGCACAGGTTTGGGTTCCATTGGTGAACTTCTCCACCAGTTTAACCATTCAGGAGAGGACCACTTTGAGATCCCTGAATGAATATGTGGAGAAGCATGTGCCCTTCTTTCCTCTACTCCACAAGGACCTCTTTAAAACGGAGCGTGATAATGTTCACTGGACCAGGGACACGGCTTGTGCCATGTTTAATCATTGGTGCCAGTGTTTAAACTTGTCAGCCCCTTAAGGTCACAGGTCACGGGGCAGAGTGGCCTAACAACATTTAGGCCTCAGAATGTTATTGTATTGGCCAAAAAGACTGTTTTATCTGACATTCAGTTACAAGTACTGGACAGAGGACTCACATTTGTTCCTTCCATTCACAGCACTAAAAATCAAAAACAACAATTACAATTGGACATTCAAAATTACCACAGGAGAATTAAAATAGCTCTCTTCTTTAAAGGACAATCCATCCCACCTAATCAAACTTCATTTGTTACACCTACTGATTGGTCTCCACCCCTTGATAAATTACCACCAGAAGCTAAAGTATTAATTAAAAAGGATTTGAAGGACTTTAATTCCATGTTTAGACGGTGGAGAGAACGGTCCAACTTCTCTCCCGTGGAACATGAGGCCCTCTTGAAACTGATTCAAAATAGACAATTAGTTATCAAACCAGCTGATAAGGGCTGTGCAGTGGTAGTGATGGACAGGGACCAATATGTATGGGAAGGCCTACGTCAATTAAAGGATAGGACCTATTATGTTAAATTAAATGCCCCCATTTTCATTGATACTATTCCTTTGGTACACCAAATTATTGACACACTTCACACAAAACACTATATCACAGACAGACAGAAATTGTTTCTCAAGGGAGATGCCAACCCTAGACCCAGGAGGTTTTACATGCTCCCAAAAATCCATAAAGATCCAGAAAAATGGTCCTTACCTTTCCTTATCCCTCCAGGTCGTCCTATAGTGTCAGACTGTAATAGTGAGACATATCACACAGCTGATTACATTGAATCTTACCTTACTCCTCTTTCCACGCGACACCCCTCCTACATAAAGGACACATACCACTTCATTTCCCTCCTTGATACAGTCACAGTTCCACCACACGCTTTATTCTTTACAATAGATGTGGACTCACTTTATACAAACATAGACATTCAGGCTGGCATTAGGACAATTTCGGACATTTTCCTTAAATACCCCGACCCCAATAGGCCAGACTCTGAACTACTCCAACTATTGGAAATTAACTTGACCAGAAATGACTTTGAATTTGACGGACAATTTTATTTACAGATAAAAGGGACTGCAATGGGCAAAAAATTTGCACCGGCGTATGCCAATATTTTTATGGCAGATTGGGAGGAAAAGGCATTGGAAAAATGTCCTTTAAAACCACTGCTGTACTTACGTTTCTTGGATGACATATTTGGAATTTGGACCTATTCAAAGGAGGACTTTCAAACATTTTTCACAATTTTAAATACCCATGACCCCTCTATTACCCTCAAACACACAGTTTCGCAGGACTCCATTGACTTTTTGGATACTACAATCTACAAAGGACCTCGTTTTCAGAATACACATAAATTGGACATTAAAGTTTTCTTCAAACCCACTGACACACATGCATTACTTTTCAAATCCAGTTTTCACCCCAAACAGATATTTAAAGGTTTAATTAAATCACAATTAATTCGGTTTAAGCGCATTTGCACACAACATTTGGACTTTGTGCATGCGGTTAAGACTCTATTCCAGGCTTTGAGGAAGAGGGGTTATCAAAAATCTTTTTTAAAGGAATGTTTACGCACATTTGAAAATCCTACAGTCAGAAAACAAAACAAAGATGTGATCCCCTTAATTACTACCTTTTCTACAATGGCCAGAAAAATAAACCATACTCTAAAAAATAACTACAAAACACTAATTTTTGAACAAGGCCTTTTGCCCCACCACAGGGTGATTTCAGCTTACAGGAGAAATAATAATTTGAAGGACTATTTGGTGAGGGCCAAACTCAAATCTCTGAATCAAACTGAAACTGCTTAAAATTAACCTTAATCATATTTCACCCCTTGTCTAAACCTAACCTTAACCCTAACTTTAACCAAACTTTAA